>CAJNSZ010001654.1:0-23148 GCA_905329745.1 Rotaria sp. Silwood2
ATACGTTAATGTGAGACTCTAACTAAATAAGACATTGCCTAGCGTAGATCTTCAGGGATATTTGTGTAGGAAGCATTCTCTTTTTGTATTTTTCGATATCTGATTATCCGAAAGACAAACTATAGCAGAGTGAAAACCAAGCATAACAAACAATCCTTCACTTCATTTCACACAAATTCAATCTTTGCTACGGTGTTAAAAGAGCATCGATACGTTTATCCCAATCTTAGTAACAAAATGATCGAGGAGTACAGCATCAACGTCCTACAAGTGCACTGAAATGCCCGCCAATAATTATGTTTCACGAAGCATTATAATAAAGAAATAGAAACATAATGGAATCAGTGCAGTGATTGGAAGGCGAGCATCACTAATCGAGATTTCCGCTCGAGTCTTACTGTAAGTTTCGTAAGCTATTTTCTTTAACTTATGAACTTATTATCTTTACACGAGTAGGTTTTAGTAATAATATGTTGACTATAGTGCAAACTGGGAAACAAAGGTAAAAATGAGATAGAAAGAAGAACGGTTAGAAAACAAAACAGTGAATGTAAGTTCTACTGGTTAAACCAGAAGGAACACACATATATATATATATATAAGCACATTGAAAAAATATGCATACGGCAGAGTATAACAGTGCGAAAAACCCTATATACCTTGAGGGGATGCTTAGTGGTAGGACACCCTAACTATCGTTTCTTATATAGCTTGAGTCACATATGAGAAAATTTTGATCCTTTTTACTGGTTACAGTACACATATTATACCAACAATCTGTTATAATTTTTATTTACGAGTTATATCTCATGGGAACCAAGGGTTATCAAATATTCCTTTCATCACTTGAAGAAGAAAACAACACAAAGGTGAACTAGCAACTGAAGACAAAGACCTCAACCGTGATATTAATACTACAAGAGCAGCTATAGAAAATACTAATCAACGTATCAAAGCTTATGCGATTTTGTGGAATAAATACAGGAGAGTTGTTGATGATCTTCATAAGATTACCAAGATCGTACAGGTTGTTTTTGCCGTATGTAATCTGAATTTGAGTAAACACCCTATATGAAAATATAGCGCATGAGAAGCTAGATGTATGTCTTCGTTAACTATTTGACAATAAAATATTATTGATAACACTTCAAGTTGCTTTAATTTTCTAATAAGTTTTGATATATGCTAACAAGTTTGATGTCAAACACTTTAACGAAATGATCAAAATACAACATCTAATAACCCTCAATCATATAGTGTCACAAAAGAGCTAAAAAGATAACAGATTGTCAACATTATATCTGTACTGTAACCAGTAAAACAATCACATTTTTCTTGTATTTGACTGAAGTCATACAAGAAACGATAGCTGATGTATCGTACTATTGATAATACTCGTCATATTGGGAAAATTTCTGATATAAAGTATGGATATTTCGAACAGGTGCGAATGTACTTCAATCATCTAACTAAACACTGACCAGATAAAAAAAATAAACAATGACAAATGTTCATCTGCCAGTCATTTCCAGTCATATTGACCAGTACAGACTGATATCCAGTGTTTCCAATAGAAATCTAAAGCAAAATGTACTGTACACTCTGTATTATATGAGCAGAGCGCATATGTACACTTTGCTCTCGCCAGCAAAGTGCATCAAAGTGTACGAAAAAAAAATAATTTTCACAATCTAAAAAGCTAAATAAATTGTTAGTTTATCTCTCTATTCATTTTATCATAGAATTGAACCTAGGAGATCACAATTTACCATGATTTCAACACAATGCGTAATTTAACACTACGTGCAACTTTTACAGTTCAGAAATCAAAGTGTAAAATGTTTTAGCAAAGTGTACACTGTACACTTTGTTTTTCTCAGCAAGTGTACAGCAGAGTGTAAATCAAAAGTAGCAGATGTTCTGTACATTTTGCTTCTGCTGTGTACACTTGCTGTTGGAAACACTGCTGATATCAGTGCTAAGAATGGAAAAACATTGTTTTGAAAAACTGAAACCAAAATGTTAGCCAAGCATTTAAGTTATCACCGATGCTATCAGCTGAAAAATTTTATAGGCTTCTCAGTTATTTTTGTAAGGGTCGAGAAAAAATGTAATTTATCCTGCTGCGCTGCCTATCATGATATCGGTTAACATCCATACTTCCAGTTATGCGTTACGTAACTTCAACAGTCTCAATTCAAACTATATAAACTATAAATCATGATTATTTTTTGAGTCAGTTCTTATTCTACTATGTGACAAATTCATAAGTTTTCTGTTATCGACTACAGTAACTTTCTTTTCTTATAGCAGATTATGTATGTTAGAGTGTCCGATCAATTCTACTCTTTTTTTGAGACCAATTATACTCAAGCTGGATACTATAATTTGGCTCGACCCAATGCAGTAAAGCGAACCGCTGAACTTTTTGATGCCCTTCTTGATCAATTTTCGTATATTACAGTTTATATTCTTGTCGAATATAATATAAATCAGTTGAACATAGGAGTCGACTTATATACTCAACATTGCATTTCTCGAAGAATATGAGAGCATCAGTAGACATAGGCTAAGATTTGAATCCCTCGATTAATTTTGTACTGAACCCAAACCCAAACTCAATACCCAAACCCAAACCCAAACCCAAACCCAAACTCATTTGACCAAACCCAAACCCAAACTCATTTGACCAAACTCCCCAAACCCAAACGGTTTGGGTTTGACCCATGCCTACTAAAGAGTAACAGTTGATAATATGCCAATCGACTTACATTTCGAGCTATTTTTCGGTGCCAAAATATAATGCATATGGTTTCCCCCCAAATAACTTTGCATATGAAAAAGATACAGTCAGGTGCATAATTATAAGATCACCTGTTTTTAAACTAAGCTTAATCAGATGAATCCTATTTTGAGTGATATGACACAAATAAGTCATAAGAATACCGATGTAAAATTTTCAAGCACCACTCCTACTATTTTCATATATATATATAGCATTGCCTCTATTTTTGTGTTGCATAATTATAAGACCACATGATAAATTTATAGGAAGAAACGAATTACGAGTAACTTTAAATGTAATTAAAAAATCAGATAACACTTCATATTTACGCTAAAGCATGCTCTGGCAAAACTAATTGATCGAAGACTGATAAAAAGTTTTTGAAAGATGTCCTTAAATAAGGCACAACAAAAACAAACAGGTCGTAGAAATAGGTCGATGAGCGCCCCAAACAGCTTATTTTAGGAACTGTTGGTAACAAGTCAATTTATTGTGGCAATATTATTGCTGATTTAAGTTTGAACTGTCGCGATGGACAATCAATCGAGTCATCAAAAAGTCAAATAGTTTGAAAAAGATGATGGAATAACCAATGGCATAAAGTTGTTTGGCTTGACGAAAAAAAATTTAGTTTGGATGGTCCTAATGGCTTTTCTTACTATTGACATGATATACGTAAAGAAGAAGAGATTTTTTTCAACGCGTGCTCAATGTGTCAAATGGATATCTAGAATTAGTAAAAAATCATGTAGTTGACATTGGCATTACTATTGGGAGATCGAATTGGATTTTCAAGAAGATAATGCACCAGTTCATGAGGCAAAAGTCCATCTTGCTTGGTTCAGGTAGCAAAAAATCAATGTTTTTCCGTGACCACCATTTTCTTCCGACTTAAACCTCATTAAAAATCTGTGGCGAATATCATCAAGGAATGTTTATGCTGAATACAAGGAATTTAGGACGAAGAAACAATTAGAAGCTGTCATACTCTGATCGTGGGAAGAAATTACCATTGATTAACTTCGAGATTTAGTCAACTCAATGCCTGACAGATTATTTGAAGTTATTAAGTTATTGGTGCGAAGACACGATATTAATCCGAATTTCGATTGGTTTTTGTTCTTTTATCTCACTTAATCTGGTCTTATAATCCTGCACCAGACTGTAGATGTACCAAAAAAGTATCTTATCTTACATGATATCTTTACTTTCTCAGTGTGTTCTTTCTATCTGTCGTAACGCGCTTCTCATTCTATATCACTGATGACGCGTATATTATATGTATTGCACTTGCGTTCTGTTCTTACTACATTGCTCTTTCTAAATGTGTTCTCACCTTGATTTCATCATCTGTTATTCTACTTTTAATCCTGCAATGCGTAACCTTCGGTTGTGTCATTCTTCTTTCCTTCTCTCTTCTTGTGTTACATCATCTATTCTTTCTCCTATGTAAGCTCATGTTGTATGCCTAATAGATACATTTGGATGCAGTGTAGAATCGAATAAACATCATGCCCGTAACAATGGATTCAAAGACCGACAATGTGTCTCTCCATTTGTCACATTAACAAAACTATATATGTATATAAGGAAATATATGTATATATTTTTTGTTATAATAGAGACCTGCGGTTTCCACTTTCTAATAGTCGGGACTCATAGGCATCTTCTCTTAAGCAATGTCTTTTACCAGATTTTAAGGATCGTATAAGAAGAGACATTACTTAAGAAAAGATACCTCTGAGCCTTGGGTATCAGAAACTGGAAACCGCAGGTCTCTATCTTTTTCCTATATAAAGTTATTCAAGACATGCCACCTGCCTTATAGTTTTGCGCCGATATTAGTTTGATAAACCCTTCTATGAACTTTGGAACTACTTTCAAAAAACATTTTGTATAAAATTTTTCAACCTGAAATCTCAAAGTACACAACTTGTAGTATTTTTAGAAGTTTTTTTGACTTGTCTACAAAAGTACTCAAAAGTAGCTTAAAAAAGAAAAACTTCTATTGTTTCTAGAAACTTTCAATTCATATGTGTTCTTTGATAGGACAGATGTGAACATGGGTTAGATATCGAAGCGGTGCGAAGAGACAAAAGATAACTTCGATTGAGCAGAACATAATGAAGTAGGTTCCCCGAAAACTTCTGCTTTCTTCAGTTTTTTCAAAGTCAAATGTATATGAAGAGAGGATTTCATCAACGAACTTACAATCGATAAAAACCCCCAAAAAGGTATTGATAGATGAGACTGTTAAAGATTATACAAAAAATATGTGAAATAGTGTCTAGTGAAAAAAACTTTGTTGATAACTGTTGAAACAAACCGTAGAGACAAAGTGGGTCCTTATTTTACGTGTGTGCATATCCCATTTCAACGATGTTTTTCACGAAGTCTCTCCATTCCAACAGTAGAATGGCGACAAAAGAAATGATTGAAATTGTTTTTGTAATTTGCGAGCAGAAAACATCGCAAACTGAAAAAGTCTAAATGCTACAAAAAACTATTTAAATTATGTTTTAACCAGACTCAAAAAACGGAAACCTTTCCTCAGTACAAAAATTTATTTTTTCTCTGAAGTATATCATGCGCATAGCATTAAAGATTGTTCAATAGGTTTTAAACATGTATATTACATCGCGAAATCAAGTTCATCGCATTAGTCTACTTTGTAAGCAGTAAAAGATCTATAGATATACTGTTTCCTAAATTCAAGCTTACAACATGGTTTTTAAATTATGAATTAATTTAAGATCCAAATAATATATCGCTGCATCTTCCATTATTGCATTGTGTCCTAACCAGTACTGTCATAAACTACGATGGATATTTTCATACATTCACATACTGATTTTATCCTAGACTGTAATCCACGTAGAAAGTCTAAGTTACGTTAAGATTTAAAGCTGACTCATGAATCAGTTATACTCAAGTTTATTTAAAACAATATGATATATCTACATTACACATTTTTGAGTTAGTGTTCATTAAATATGTTAATGATACTCTGTATCGATTAGACAATTTTTTTTTACATTAGTAGATGAAATGTACCCCTTTTGCTGAAGAATATGAAGGAAGTCACTCAACAAATGTGATTTATTTAGTGTTGTATTTTAAAATTAAAATAAAGAATTTTATAAGCTCATCCATCAATAAATTAAGCTATGTAGAAAAGTTTTTTGTGGGTGTTATGTAAAGCCTATTTCTTCGTAATAAAAGAAAATATGATGGCATGTCTACACTTTCTCTAGCTTCATATGACTATACCGTCATAAATCATCCAGAGCAGCTAAAATTGAGAGAAAATGTTGCGAGAATCGATTTCAACCAGTAACTAAGTAGTAACTTGCCAAGCAGTTTGATTAAATTAATTTGTTGATAATCTGTGACGAAATAGTGTTAGGAGTGATTTTCACGTCTTATCTTTTGGTTTAAAACAAAATACTACAACATTGCAGTTCATAGATAAATGAAAAGCAGTTTCAGATTTAATCAACCGTTTTCAAAATTGCATTCATGTTCTGGTCGAATTTCTGCTCCCTATGTAAACAATCATATAATGAACTTTAAACGAAAAATGGTCTTTATATTAGTTGGAAATGCTCAAGGAAAGTTTATCGTTAATTAAAAACTTTCTCTTACAGTGACCGAGTAATCAATGACAAACCTCTGTGTCTTTTGCTAATCTTTCATAAATAAAACGTTGGCTTAAATATAATATCTGTCGTCTCACGTACCACGTATAAAATGCTTTTTACAGATTAGATTTTTACCTGGTGATATGTAACCATAATGGACAGAAACGTGCCATAGGGTATACCAATTTGTTTGCATGGACATATAAGCGTACTCTGATATTTAACCAGCAACTCATCGTACGTGGCGAGAGAAGGCGATGGTACAGTAACAAAAACCGTAGTAAAAGTCAAACCATTGAAGAGCATCAGCACGACAATGCTTAAAGCCAATAGTATCAGATAGATTCGACTAGAGACAATAGCCATATGTTGAGCGTTCTCCATTTGGCTGATTCTCATTTCTTTTATGAAAAAATTCATTTTCATTAATCGTTCTTTCACAATGACCATAAAAGAGACCGATTGATTGGGGTTACCTAAGAAACGGTACAAGACAGAAAATTCTAGTCGAAATATTTGTGATATCAATGGACATGTAGTTGTTTACAATGATAGTAGTTATCACAACCATCTTACTAGAAAGGTAGTACAAAAAATTCTTTTTGCTAAAATACATTATCTGCATTAGCGCTCTACTTCTAGTGGAAGATCGAATAGAATGTCTCACAGTTTCCTTCTTCCGAAATTTTAATAGAAATGGTATCGAAAAACATGGAGTCTTTGATTATTTACAGATATTATATAAAAAAGATTCTAAAGTGAGTGTTACATTCGCGAATTGTTTTATTAGCATCATGTGCCGAGCATAACTCGACTAACTCAACTCATTTATTTTAATTCTGCATATATATCGATAAATTCTTGTCAAGACATTGTCTAAAACCCAGAGCATTGAAATCGAAACGTTTTACCATGCATACAGTATAGATGAGGATTTCTAAATGAGCAGCTTACATGATTCGTAACTGACGTTTTGTTTAACAAACACGTGTGAAATATTAATTGATAATCCAGTTCATGCACATGCCTCCTCATCGAAAGCTTTTTTTCTAGAAAATATTTCTTTCAATGATCATCACCATCTCAATAGTAATTTTTTCATAGAAATACTTTTCTTTTACTGTAGCGTTATGCATCCAAAGGATAGGATCTATTGGTAGCGAATTCGGCTTCCAACGCTTGAATATCAAGGAATTCTAAAAATTTGCTTCAGAATTCTCATACTGCCGAATTCTTTTAACTTGTCTCGAGTTTTTGCGATAGTTATCTTTGAAGTATTGACTCAACATAATGACATTTTCTGTTTTTGCTAGCATTTCTGAACTGAGATGATCATGGTGAGTACCAATATTTTCTATTATGATGGACATCATTATTTTTACAAGAGCAATTGATAGAATTCAAAGTTCGTCAAACACTTATTTCTCTAGAACACAAGAATTCAATACTTCTTAAAAATGTTTTGAAAATTCAGAAAATATTTGTCTATACCAAAATTATATAAACAAGCGAAGCTTAAAATGATTAATTGATTTCGAGTGGTACTAGTTTGCATTTATAGACTTACATGTTTCGGAGCTCTTCGTAAACAGTATAGATGACTCTCTTCTAAATCCGGCCATACCTTTAACAAAGTGGATAATACGTTCTTTAGATTACTTTTATAGGAGAGACTGATGGTATTCGATATGGTGATTTCGTCATACTGAAAATAATCTGTATTGTTACTCTGATTAGCATTGATTCATAAATCATGCATAACATTGAATGAAATATTTGTTGAAAAGGTTCAGAAATTAGAAACTTTCTACAGATATTTTCATACTTGTGCCTATGGCTAGACCATGTTGTATTGTATTTCTATATCGATTGCCCCAGTAATATGTTGCTAAATACTTCAAATGAGCAATCATCAGAATGAGCAGACGCAGAGAAACGACAAGTCCCCCAAAAAGGCCAATAATATTCGTAATCGCACTAATGATATTTAATTGTTGAATTGATATGTACGTGCAGGTGACAGGCGCACATGTATCAAAGTAGCCCTCAAAGTGTCCTTGAATATTCCATTCTTCCATCATGAGCTGACTAAAGATAGTCTCGAGATTGTCCGTTGGTAAAAAGTGTGATGAAACTGAATTGTTAAGTGCAAGAGATGCAAGTATTGCTGGTGGCAATGGAAGTCGATCCGGCATGTCAACATTATACATCGACAAGATCTTATCAACGCATGTTTGGTTGTAGAAGCAGTGTTTGTCACTTAAAAACATATCATCAAGACGAGTGCATCCTCTCACATAACCAGGTACAGACCAAAGAAAAGTTCCTTTGGTACAGTTATTTCCCTCAATGCATAAAAACTGACCAAAAACGCTCGGACACTCGAAGGCTACGCTGCAAGCGCATGTATGCAGGGTGGGTGGAGCAGGTGAGTGACGAATAGGCACCCAGGAACCATTAACAAAAAAAGATTGGTAGGTTAGATTATTTAGAGTCCCACTGGCTAACAGTGCGAGTCGCGTTATTGACGCAACCAACATGAAATCGTTCGCCGTACGTGTCTTAAACGAATTGATTAGTGAATCAGTACGTGCTTTAAATTCATTTCCTACAAATAATAATACAGTATTCATCGCCCATACTAGAAATCGTCAGTTGATATTTAGACTGTATAAAGCTCCCCGCCCAATTATAAATATAAGTGTTAATCAAAGCTTGAGCAATCATCTTCTGCTTTTATTAGAAATGTTTGTTTTCTACGAACTTACTTTAATGGAATCTAGGGATGCCCAGTTTGAGCATCAAAGCAGAAAAAAACTGACGTGCCATCAGAACTGGGATGAGGGTATCATTACAAACCGGTATGGATATGTCTATTATGTTAGAAAACGTCGTTGCTTTAATGGCATCTAAGTAGTAGTAGATTTTATAAATATATCGTTATTGGTAATGATAGGCAGAAACAGAATTCAATGAAATAGACTTCACCTTGACAGGATAAATATACATTCAATTCTATAATTGGACTTCGGAGTTCAACATTTTGGATTGAAAATTTTATTTAAAGTAAAACTCATAATGATATATACTTTTCAGAATTTTCAGTTTCATTAACTAAATCATATTTCATGTACGAATTCATTAAGACTTTTACCGCGGACAAATATTCATTTTTGACTTATTTCTAAAATGTCCAGAAATAATGAAGGTTTAATACATTTTCGCGAAACGCGATCTAGAAAGAGTGTTGAAGTGCATAGAGATTGAAATTCATTTCCTCCTCACCATGGAATATTGTTCTGGGCAAGCTATTTTAAATCAAATCATAATAAAGAAATATATCTCAATATGCATAAAAGACACGCTGCAGCTACAGCGTGTTGCAAGTTTTTAATTTTTCCGGAGAATGCGTGAACAGCTTCTTATTGATGCCGTTAATCGAAGTAATACGTTTCGAACTTTACTGGAATTACTCATCATCAATTTGTTAATGATCTTATCTCTTAAGTATAAACAGACACTACCAATACATTTTATCCTGTATCAGTGGCTTTATAACGATGAAAACAATTACTAATCATTTGAACATTTGACTAACTATGAAATAGACCTTGAGAATTTGTTGAATCAAATTTCCATCAACTTTTAATAGTATTAGAATTGTCTTGAGTATTTAAGTCGTATCATATCATAGAGGACTAAATAAATTGTTTTTCTCTGGTTGCTTACGTGAAAGTATTTCAGCGCTAATAAATTGATCTCGAACAAAAACATTTCGAGCATTTTCTATAATAGCAGCTGATATTTGGCAGAAGTTTCCATAATTACTGAGTTCATAAATGCCGGCAACCCGAAAATCCGAGTCGGGTAAGACACGTTTCTTTGACGCATTTCGAAAATTCATTGTGGCGTAGCCATCGATCCATGATGGTTGCACGAAAATGCCTGTACAAGTCTAATTATTCAATATAAACAATAGAAATTAACATTTTCTTCAGATCTAAAATAATTTTTGCGAATAAACGTTTTAAAGTTCAACAAAAGCATAAAAAATCCGAACATTTTTCTTTCTTTTTTTTTGTTTTGTGAATGAACTACACTATTGAGAGAAAGTTCATTGCTCTTTATATGTTGAAATAAAAAAATGCATTTCTGTTTTTTTTTAACATACTCATGAGTATTGTGCTAATAAACATAGAAGTGATCACTAAATATATGTAATGTGACCCTTCATTAGATATGAATAAAAGCTCAGTTCTAAAAGATTTGTCGCAATTGCATGAAGAGTTAATGTTCTCAATATGAAGGTATACAAGTATCTTGGTTTTCTAGTTATAACGTGATTCTTACCTGATGATATCGTATGGGTGATATCATAACCATTTTGCCGTGTGGTATAGCTACTTGAGAACATGGACACGATAATGATAATGGATAGCCGTTATATAAGTGTTCAAAAATGCCTAGCGATGGCTTCTTGACAGTGATAGCAACATTGTGTACTGTTAATAACGAATAGAATGTCAATATGGTAATACTAGTCACAAGCAGAATCAAATAAACACGTGTGAAAGGAATACCGAAGCGTTCATCATCGAATGTATCCTAGAAAAAAAATGTCTTGTTAATAATACGTTATGGTTTTTCATTCAGTTCATCTGTATTATTATTTATTAGAAAACACGCGCGATCTTTAAGACTAGTTTGAAAGGAAGGGAGAATATCTTTTATCTCTTTGCACGTTTCAAGTATATCGAACCGCAAAGAAACATGTTCATATGGAACATACTTAAAAACGAATCTTAATTCCATTTTCATGTTATAAGGAAATTGATTTCCAATGATTCTAATCAGAGAATTTCTATGAATTTACTCCCGGTAATCTAACTATCCTTGCTATTTTAAATACGAATATAGGTTTCATTCAGATGTAGATTAATCAAATATATCTATGTAAGCATCATAACACACTTAGAGGTAAATGTTTGTATATGACAGACTGTAGAAAAGTGCGAGAAAATCTAAGGAGAATATCAATCGAACGAATATTAATATCCCATTTTACTTTTTAAAAAGAACATTGTTATATTACATTTGGATTGTACGAAATTTTTTAATGCTGTCCTTAGAAATCAATTGAACAATGGCTCTTGAACGTACAACCAAGCAGACACCTTGTATTATAAGCAAATAATTAGAAACCATTCTATTTTTTTGTTGCCGGAATATTTTCATTAGAACTTTCAATACTCTTCATTTACTAAAAGTACATCAAATAAATATTGTTTATCATTTCAAAACCACATCATCTAGAAAAACTTCCACAGAATTGAAGATAGTTAAAACACAAGATCTTTGTGATAATTCAGGCAGATTTTGAACAGTATACACAAATGCAGGACAATCATTGATTATCATTACATTTTGTCTCGAGTTTTTATGTACACCAATATGTGAAAAATTTGAAAGCCTGATTTTCTAGTGACTGTGGGTTTTACGTGAACAGTAGTTCTTTGAAGAATCATTGAATCCAAAAATCTACCTAGTTTTCAACAAATTTCTGGACATATTACACAATGACACGTTCATATAAGTTACTGTCGGGAATTCACTATGTTTTGATTTTCAAGAGTATAATTGAAGTATGGATTTAGGCTAGAAAATATTCACTTGCCTCGAATAGATTGAAAGAAATAATTTTTGTCTTTCCCAATCTTAACAAACGCTTCATCCCTGTAAACCATCCTAAAAAACAGACAAAATTTGATTGGAAATCTTCATGATATGCGTTGATTGTCGTCTAAAATTGTAGAAAAAATAATTATATGTTGGATGGAGAATTGGTGAATATCCTGAGTTCACATGAATAGTATCAGGAACTCAATAACTACAAACTTCTTTGTTAATTTTTCTGAGAGAAGAGACGACAGGAAAAGAATCGTAGTAAATGGATTTACAGAAATAGTCTGGAAAGAATATATGTCCTAGCGAATTCTGATTCGAATACCTAGTTTTGGTTGTTGCACAGGAATTCTTCGTTTGGTTTTTAAATAATTCTCTTGTATGTAACGTAAAAATTGAATACTCAGTGGTGATATAATACGTAGAGCTACGAGCAAACCACCGAATAGCCCCAGTAGTGTCGTGATTACATAGATAACATTACCACGATTTGTACGTGTATAAGTACATTCAGTTGGTGAACAAGCATTGTAATAATTAGAAAAACTAATTTGAGTCTCCCATGTTTCAACCATTTGTGCTTCTAAAAGAGAAGAAATTGAACTGGTTCTTGAGAATCGTGATGGAATTGAACTATTCAGTGCTTCAGGCCAGATAGTTGGTGGAAGAATCGATATTTGCTGTGCTGTGGCATTCAAACATACAGGATCGAAAAAACATTCGAGTGTTGCCGCTACTAAGGCAGTATATGGCATACAGGCGACTCGCATTCCAGGAATGACAAAGATCGGTGGTGGCTGAGGAGTCATCCGGCGTATTATGGATCGTGACTCGGCACCCCATGAGTAAATACCTGCTTTATACATAATCGTACTACTCTTGTCACAGTAGCCAAAGTCTTTTGTTGAATTCTAGATTTTAATTTAAAATTAACAATATTAAAATGAACTTCTCTTCATATTTTTATCTATTGTTAAACAGAATCTGATTGATTTCTTTAGTTTGCCTTCTCTTATCAATATATCTGAATAAATATCAAAGCGACATACATATTTTCTTTCGTATTCTCCTTTCTGTTGTCCTAGAGTATATTATGGTGTTCTGTCGTCTAGTTTGTAAAAAAATACGTATCTGTTGCTTTCCAAAATCGAAGTAAACTCCAACTCTATAAAATATTTATCATTAAATTAAACAATAAATGTCTCAAAGCAGTTAGAATCATAAAATTTTTATTCTAGACGTCGAAAATGACATTTGAATTTGTAGAAAGATCGAGTTTTCTTTTGAAAAATCACCATACAGAATCGTCAGATACTTTTGATGCATTGAATTCAACATTAAAATCCTTAACGATAATCGGTATTCGTTAGCTATCTAACTTTTCTTCAAATACTGAGAAGAAGAAAATGTATTATTAAACTCTGGAAATCTAATAATATTCTGCGAATGAAAGTGTGTGAGATGCATTCACATTTGAAAGTCATATTTTGAGTTTTTTATCCAAAAGTAAATTTTCAATTGCCAGTATTTCTCGATGAACTGGGTGAAAATAATCATGTTGGATAGCCTGATGAAGTCATTCATGTCTTAGCCCCGATTCACTATAGAAATCTCATCAATAAAGTCCTCTCTATACAAATGGCTGACTAAAAACTTACACTATCAAAGGTGATATTGTCATGTAGTGGGTAAAAATTGGGAACGATGTTGTACTCATCAGATCCTGGCATACTTGTTTGGAATCCATTCGTATGAAGAGCAGAGTAAATACGATTCGTACTGATGATTCTCATAAGAATTTCACTGCCAAATTTTGGTGTCAATTGCATATTCATAGCAGCATAAAATTTTTCTACGAGAACATTCGTTTGTTCATTGAATGAAGTACGTGACAAAACTCGAGCATTGACAAGTTCTTCCATAGCAAATCCAATCTGAAGATTTTCTATACTGATTTTTGACATGGAACATAAGTACGACAGTGCACGAAATTGAGCTGCGGCAGTTAGACGAAAGTCGAGTGGCGTGAAATATGTCGTTTCTTCATTGAACAGAGATGCTATCCACTCTGATGATACCAACCCACTGGAACACACCTGATAAAAAAAAAACAATGAAAGAATGTAAAGTAATCAAGGTTTGACTGTATTCTGTATATAAGGAGAGTTCTTATGAAGATGTTCTCATGCTAGAAGGCATGGTTTGATTGGGTCTCTCCGAATACTTACATAGAAGTGTCGCTTTTCAAGAGTGGATTCATTTTAATCTGTATTTTCCCAGTAGCTACAGTTTCAGGAAATTCTGCACAGGTTAGATCATAAATAAGCAGTCCGAAATGCAATTATCAAGCCAGAAAGTTACGATAGCGCACATATTCGAATGGAATGCTATCTAAGTAGGTTGTGAAATGTGACTTCTATTGGAGAGACGACAATAATTCATGAATCAACTAAAGGTAGATTTATTTACGTTGAAAGTTTTACTGTAACTACTGATAATGAAATAGAAAAAAAATTATTGATATTGATCCTAGATCATATCAGAGACAATTTATACGGTATCTACACTCTCTAACTGAACAGATCGATCTCTTTCGACTGTTAACACATCTGTGGAATATATATACAATATACACAATGAAAGTTCAGATTAATTTCTTTTCTCTGCTTAAAACTATCTACACAGTGCATTTTTTTAACTAAATTTCCATTTCGTTTGATGCCTATAGCTAAGATGGGTGTCATCAGTTGTATGTTGTAGAACGCGAACAAACTAGCGAACACTTTTCACTCTGAATAATCATCTTCTCAGATTTGGGAAAAACATCTGATAACATGAGTCTTCAATATTCTAAAACATCATCAGTTCATTTTTTAATAAACCAGATATAAACTCATCTTAGTATGGAAAATATTGATTTGAAATTATCTGCTTTTCCTTTCAATTACTGCTAACATAGCAGAGTTCTTTCATGAACTGACAATGATTGGTCATAGAAGTAGGAACTAGAAATTTTCACATCAAAGTCACAAACAATAATTACATTTAATAATTTATCTATTATTCTTTTAAAGAATGCCATGAACATGGATATGTAATCCTCTAAAATGAGGTAAGGGATGGTTATACATTCTTATCGAATAGTTAAAGACAATTAGTCAAAGGTAGTAGAGCAGAGCAGAGCAATAACTAAGCATTCCTATTTGTGTATTCTATTAGAAAGTCTACATTGTTGTTTTTAAAATAAACAGGAGATTATTTTATCTATAAATATCTTAAGAAACACAGCATGAAATCCAAAAAGCTCGCTTGTTATAATAGAAATTTCAACTTCTCATAGATCTCTAAGGATTTATTTAGCCATAAACTCTCACCTGATGAAAGGTTGGCATAATTGTAAGAAAGCTACCGGATGGTACGGCAACATGTTGACATGGGCATAATGTGTCAGAAGAAATAGCTTGAAGATGTTCGTATTGAGCTTGTGAAGGAGTTAGAACCTTCATTGAAGTTGTTATTGGAACCGAAGAAGTAAAGACAATCAAGATGAAAATACTGGTTACCATAAGAATCAAAAAAACACGAGTTGCCAGTATTTGGTCGTACAGAACTCTTTCATCTGCTTCTTCCATTGTTTTGATATCACGGAAGAAATTTAAACGACTGAGTATCTGTATTGCACGTCGGATGTTCAACATTTGGTTACCAGAAAAAGAGTCAATAGGAATACAGATGATAGCTATTTGGAAAGAAACTCAAGTCTCTACTGATAATCGCCGTTCTCCAAAAGCTTCTTATATTCTACAATTGTCAGTTACTCGAGTAATTACAGTCAGATGCATAAAATAGTTGGTATGATGATAAATGCAGCCATCTAAAAAAAACATTTTTTTGTCTATTAGCAATCTGTCGAAATTTCATTATTTGTTGCTCGCTGGCGTAACGCCACAGCACACGTCTTTTTGAACGTTGTTATAGAATAATAGAATCAAGTGAAAACCATAGGAAAAGAAAACTTACATTAGATACATCTTTACATTTTCTTTGACAAATAAAATAATACATGTCATTGACGCAATCGATAGTAGATGCAAACATAAATAAATTAATTTTTTCTGATTAAATACAACAGAAAAAATAGTAGTTTCCTTTACAAATATACTGGCATAAATTATTCTATGAAGTATTTTGACAATTAATTTTAATTGATGAAATTCCAATAATTTCATCAATACTTCGAAAACTTGAAATAAAAGTTTTATCATTAACACAAGTTTATCGCAAAACTTTTTAACCACACGAAGTGTAAGAAAAAAAGTTAACTGTATAATGATTTGCTTTTAGAATTATTTCTTGACGAAAGAATAAGTTATGCCACAGGACAGAACATATTCACATTAAAGAATTTTTTTTGTTGATTTTTTTATAGCGTAATAGACGAAGCTAGATTTTTAATTCTTTTGTTTACAAGAAGAAAATTAAGAAATATGATAAAACTGCTTGTGCTTATGAGCGGCAAAGTCTTTTCTGTATAAAATAGTAGAGAGAAGCTTCAATAGTTTGCTTTACTCATCATTTTCTAGAATGAAGCGATGAGCACATCAAAAGAAAGCCTCTGTGCTTCCCATCTAGTTAAACGTCAAAAAACCTCTTCTTAGTGAGTTGTTGATATCAGTCTCTCAACCAATCAAACTTTCTTGAGAAAAGTTTTTCAAGAAAATACCGATAGTTTATAAAGGTTTACGGAAACGAATCGATGTCAAAGAATCTGAATCTGAATTCTTCTTAGTTTATTAGCTCAATCTTTATGAAGGTAGTATAGAATAAATGTGGAAACCTCGAATTTAAATCCGAGATTTATGTGTGGTTCAAAAAGTGTATCCAAAAAAATCAACCATGCTAGAAAGTGTGGACATGAAAATTGTGCTGGGAGGCCGAACCCCTAAATTGTTGATTTCTATTGGTTATTGCTTCACCGATAGGATTTCAGAATGAATTCACCTTAGATTTGGACTCTTTGCATTGATATTCCCCTATAAATCGATTCCTGTCTGTCAGTGCTCAGCCAATCGAACCTCAAGGCACATGTAATACAGAGTCGGGCTCTCCGTTAAAGAAAACCTCTAATACTCGTCTTCGTAATCAGAAGATGGAGTTCTACTTATGCGTCGATTAGAGCGCACATCAAAATCCAAGCGATTTCGGTTTATTTGTCTTTGCAACAATAGGTGAAGTAAACTTCTTGTGTCCTTACTTTTTATATACCATTTTGTACATCCTGAATTTCTCTGTCGAATGGTATATAATAATTGGGGTTTTATTCGACAGTGATGAGAAGAGTGTTTTGTGAAAGTGCGGATAGGTCGATTTTCTTATGGAAAGCCATTGGAAAAAAATCAGTATTTTTGCAGTAACTTGGGAATAACTCAGCCAATCGTTCTCATCTTCAAACTTCAACGAGATAATGTTGAGCATAAACTATTTAGAAAATTTTATTTTGATTGGCCTCTTCTTTTAAAAGTTTTCGTGTAAATGGTCGGCCGGCTGGATCCACTGACCGATTCTAGAGTGTGTTCACTTTCTGAGTACACAAAAAGTCAAGTTTTCTTTCGGATGACTAAAAATTTTTTACAAAAACTAAATATTGGAGGAATATCGAATACATTTGTTGGTGCAGTTTTGCGCCGCTTCTATTAAGACTTCGCTGGATCTCATGCAGTGAAATTTGACTTCAAAAAGTCAAAATCATTGAAAACTTGGTATTTTTAGGGACGCTTCACTTAAAATACCTGTAATTTCATGAGTAGAAGACATTCAGGTCTAAAAAAGTTTTCATAACCATATGTTGCTCGAGTTTCTCATGTAATGTCTCTTAAAAGAGAGTCCACAAGAGGACCACCCTACTCTTCATAGAGGTCGCTGAGGAAAAAGTTCAAACTATAGTGGCACCCAAAAGAACTTTAAGGGGTTCAAAATTGACCCTATAAAGTGGCTAAAATTATGTGTGGTCAGTATTTTGATATTTTCTGATGAATGGTTTCACCGTTTGAGATCGGGTACGCTTCATTAGATACGAAACAGTATAGGCTACAAACTTATCGTATTTCGATGAGCCATATCTGGGATAGGGGTGGGAAGTTACCGTTACCGTTACCGTCATTAGTTGCTTTTTACTGATAACTTCTCTAAAAAGATGAATTATTACTTCCCATCAACAGAATTTTGCATTTACGTTATTTTTTAAGTTGACCCGTTCCCAGGTAACTGGTAACTCCTTACATAGTAATCGTTACCGTTACCGTTTCCGGGTAACGGTCTTGGAATGGTAACTTCCCACCACTTATCTGGGATAAAAGAAACGCTATAGATCAAAAACCTTTAGAATTTCAAGAAATCCCACCCTCTCATATAGCAGTATTTTCGGCTTTTCTTGAGTGGTGCAAGCGTGCCCAAACTTCTCTTTTTATGAAACAGATCTTGTCAAGACAAAAAAAACTCGGGGGCCAAGTTACCATGGACCACACTGTGACCTGTACTATCTAGTCAGCATTAATTCTGTCCGACAAAGATATAGAATTCCTAAGGAAATCACGAAAATGAACTTCAAATTCGTCTTCAGCATGAAAAACTGAGTTAGATAGGTTATTTTAAATTGATTCTTTACTTTTATCAAATGTGCTGAAAATCATGAGTCCACTTCATGGGTATATGATGAATATATGCCATGATGTTTTGATAATAATTCAACAATATTAATAGCTATTGAGCTCGAGTTTTTACTATTCGACAGCCCTCTTTCAAAGCTACAAAACTACATATTTTCCCAGCTCAACATCCTTGATCACCTGAGGCATATCGAGACACACTGTTCTTGGAGCACGTTTTTGTGAATTTTTATCTCCTACTTAGCCCCTTTTCCATTAAAAAACAAGATTATAAGTGAAAACCATTATCATATTCGAAGTCAGCATTAAAAATTCAGTCGATCTATGTATTTTTTAAAAATTTCTGGGAAATAAATTTTCTTATAAAACAATAGCCCTGTACTACCCCTGAAGGTTCATGAAAAAATGATTTCTCTCAAAATGGCCCTTTTGTCGTTTAGTCGTTTGTAATTTTAATTTTTTCGATATGAGAAAAGCTCGGCTACTTTATTCCATACGATAAATGGTACTTTTGAGAAAAATCATTTTTTCATGAATCCTGAGTGGGAACAGAGGGTAACTTTTTCATAGGAAAACATTTTTCTCAAAAATCTTGAAAACATATATGGATCGATTCAACTTTTAACGCTAATTCTGAATATAACATTAGTTTTGATTCAATATGTTTTTTTGTAACAGAAAAGAGGCTGAACATAGGCCGAAAATAAAGAAAATCGTGCTCCAAGAACAATGAGTCTCCGTAGGTCCACGAGGATGTAAAGTTATTCTATTTTACTTTTATATATAAAACTTATAACTTTTTATATCAAATTTCACTTGATTACAAATGATATTCAGTGTTTTAATCCCTTTAATACCTATAGTTCATAACAGATACTGGCTACAAACCTACACCGACACCCTAGACAACATCACACTAGGTGAGGCTGCGAAGAAAACACTTTCTGACGAGGGATTAGCACAGCATCACATCAGGTATGGGTGCGAAGAAAGCACTTTTACCACGAAGAACTCATAGAGTATCGGACTAGATGTGGGTGCGGAGACAGGACTTTCACGACGAGAGACCTCACAACATCACAACAGAGTCCAACTGAAAAGGAAGACTTAGGGAGAGGGACGCACACAGCATTGCTAAATGCCATTAAATAAGCCTATTATACATATACTGCGTATTCACATATTTTACGGGACTCCATAGATCAAAATAAGTTTCTCGGAAAGTAACACGACGCATCGAGTCGTAAATGGACTAAAAATTCTAAAGGGCGTAAAAGCACTAAATAGACTAAAAGGACTGCATAATATATAGAGAAGTAAAACAGGATAACTTTAACTTTTCGTGGAACTCTCGTTTCATATCCAATAATACGCATTCGGTCTCAAACGGTGAAACCATTCATCACAAAATGTCGAAATACTGACCACACCCAATTTTAGTCACTTTTTAGGATCAAATTTGACCCCCATTAGGCTTATTTTAGGTAGCACTGTAGTTTACCTATGCCTATCATATAAGAAACGAAAATCAAAAAAAATTTCCCCAGCGACCTCTATGAAGAGTTGGGTTGTTCTTATAGGTGGCACTTTCCTTTCTTAAAAGAAAGAAAAGGAAAGTGATACCCCTTAGGATCCTGAAGTCTTATATAATGGAGGTACCTTTAGGTCCTCAATTCCTATGATTTATGGGTACACATGGGTCCCTAAAGGCTGTTAAACAGTGGTACCCATAGGTCCTCAAGAGCTATTATATAGGAGTACCGAACGGGAACCACTATAAAACAGCCGTTGCGAATCTATGAGTACTCATATATAGTACTCTAAGAGGACCTGTAGATACCCTCATAATATAGGACTTGAAGATCTAAGGGTACCCCGATGCTCATTGTCAAAAGAGATACTTTTTCTTATATATTCTTCTCTTCTCTTTTCTCTAAAGCTACTTACTCTCTTCACATAGCTATTTAATTCTACTATAGCTATTTATCTCTATTATAGCTATTTAATCTTACTACAGCCATTTATTTGTACTATAGCTAATTAATCCCACACTGTATCCACCAGCTCTACCTGTAGCTATTTAGTTTTTCCATGACAATTTAAATCCTTCTACATCTATTTAACCTTCTTGTACAGCTACTTATTTCTTCTATAGCTATTTAATTATCAAGGAGCTGTTTTATATTGATGTAGAAGTACATAATAGTTGGTTGGCTATTGTAATAGTTTTTTCTCTGGTTGATGGTTTGATAGAGCAGTATATTCGTTGTGATGCTAGGTGATCTGTTAGTGTTGGAGTTATACTACCTTGTGTGTTTTATCTTATCGTGGAATAGAGTTTTATGAAAATAATATATGATTCTGATAAAAAAATGTGTGGGCTTAATGACGAAAAAAAAAATTTTACTATTGATATAGTACCTTGCAGGACTCGAAACAGGCCACTTTTTCATGGTCCGGGCCGGTTCGAAATGGCCCAAAGCTAATCCAGGCCCATCCGGCTCGGTCCGACGTTAAAGAAAATATTATTTAAATAAAGATTTTTTTTTCAAAACTAATCTTTACAACCAGTCTTATAGTTCTTGTCGTGATAGGATGATTGTTAATAAGTTTGACATAATTTGATACTCTTCCGCAATGGATTTCAATTTAAAATATATATTTATTTACAGTAAAATAATATTTTATCTTTCCTACTGTTTCAGACTTACATAACAATGAAAATAGAATAAATGAATTTATTACAGAAAGAAACAATGCAAATATGACAGAAAATTTAAAAATAGAACAGGCTAAATGATTTTGGTCTAATTTCATAGTGATAGGGAAAAGTGCATAACCTAGTCATTATCATCATTTTGTTTTCTCTATCACTATCAAATTAGACTAAAATCGTCTAGCCTGCTCTGTTTTAAAATTTTCTTTCGCATTTGCATTGTTTCTTTCTGCAATCAATTTGTTTATTCTATTTTCATTTTTATGTAAGTTTGAAAAAGCCTTAGAAAGACGAAACGTCACTTTATTGTAAATAAATACACAATCTGAATTGAAATCAATTGCGGAAGAGTATCGAATTATGTCAAACTCAATCAGTCTTATAGTTCGAAAGAAATTTCTAGGAAATACAGAATTTTTTTACTGATAGATTTATTAGGATCAGTTGATTCCAATAATAACAAGAAAGATATTGGCAAGCATACTGAACACAAGTATTTATAAATGCAATAAAAAATTCCCAACAAGTCCTGTTGGTTTGGCAACGCGCAATGAAAATCAAAATTTGAAATACTAATTTTCCCAGTATAATTTTGATGTTCAGACATTCTAGGATGACTGATTTGTATGATCCACTTTTTGAAGTACACATAACTCTCGGATTTAAATCCGAAGTTTCCGCATTTATTTTTCTTTCAAATAGGAAAGGAAAAGAAAGTGAAACCTTTAGGCCCTCAAGTCCTATATAATGAGGATGCTCCTGGGTCTTCAAGCCCCATATTATCGGGATGCGTAGGTTCTCAAAAAAAAAATACTTTTTAATTACGTATATAGCTAGTTAAAAATTTCAAAACAGATACAAAATAAGGATGATAAAATTTTAAAATTCTTTTTCATCAAACTCTGCTCAATCATACAAGCAAGAAACACAAATTAATACATGATCTGGATTGATTTATAAATGATAGTAAAATGATATTTTTTTCATTCTTCCAACCCTGCTCATATAATTCTTTTTCATAAAACTATATTCAACGATATGATAAAACATACAAGGTGCCAGGGGTCGAAACGGGCCACCCTGCCCGGAGTAGGTTTTTTTTTCATGAAAATATGTAAGTGTCAGTAAATCTAGAATTTATTAAAAACTATTTTAGTAGACACTTATTTCGAATTTCAATTCGATAATAAAATACACTAGCAATCTGTTGATAGACATAATTTGCTATTCGTATTGTTTTTCGATACTTTATCATCTCATCAAAGAAATTGTTTATTACAGTCGATATTTTTCAGGATAATTTTTTGTTATCTATTGTCATTCTCAGATATTTATCTGTTAGATAAGTATCTAAGAATGACAATAGACAAAAAAATAAATGCACCTAATCTTCTCGCCTTTTAGCAACATCATGAAATTCATTTATCACATTTGGCCAAAGTGACCGAAAGATTCTATTCAATATACACTATGTCCTGTGGTGTAGAGCGCTAGTTTAATGCTGCAGGAGTTTTAGTAAATGGAAGAAGATCATGATTAAATCTTGACGCAGTTGAAGTTGTACTTTTTGTGCGCTCGGCGCAGAAAACATTGATGAAAAATCAAATCTTTTTCAACATAACGTGCATATTTCTCCTGTGTTGAACATATATTTTTGTT
>CAJNSZ010001655.1:0-23122 GCA_905329745.1 Rotaria sp. Silwood2
TTCTATTTCTTTTATAACTAGAGAATAACGTTGTCATAATACTAAGCTTTTTCTTCGCAAATCAATATCTGTCGATTTAAACGTGATTCGGTTTTTAAAAAAAAATCATTCATATTCACAATTTTATTATAAATATGAAAAAATCGCTGGTCTACTAGTTTGTGTAAGACTTTTAAAACAAAAAAAAATATTCAACTAATGTTTCCTTATGTGAATTTACATCAACAATTAAATGGTAATTAGTTATAAAAATGATTTCACTAATAATCACACAATGGATATTCGAACACTTGATAGACAAGAATTATTAAAACGCATTGATCATGTTATTAATTTGTATAAAGCATATAGTGCGTGAAATATTTATAAAAATAAAACAAGAAATTGAAAATCATTATCTAGAAATTTATTCTCTTGTATCAAAGTCTCGAATGGATGCTCTTGAAGCAAATAACTTCTATTTATAATAAAAATCGAACGGAATTCTATATATTTGAATTTAATTCATTCGATTCAAATGATAAACAATTTGATCTATTTTATAATAAATTAAATCAATTTATTTCTGATATTGATGTAAAACAGATTAAAATTCTTTTGATCTATTCTCTAGCAAAAATTTTATCAAATCTTAGATAAAGATGTTCATCGTGTACTTCATTCACTATCTCATTATTCGCAGAATATATTAAAATTACTTTTATGTTATGAAAATTTACATATACCATTCTTTGACTCAACTGTGGGCAAGATGAATGTATAATCGTATTAAAGCACCTTATGTGAAATTTATTAAACGTACGGAATTAAATGATGATATAATTATCAAAAACAATTACAGAAAATTTTCTTATGATTGCAAATGATTTTTTCATTTTATGAAGTTTTATATTTAGGTATAATACATTATATCTACTGGCATGTGAAACCTCCTCCTTTTCCTCCTTTTCCCATAACATGTCCTCCTTCTCCTCCTTTTTACATCGG
Source organism: Rotaria sp. Silwood2 (assembly GCA_905329745.1). Lineage (NCBI taxonomy): Eukaryota > Metazoa > Rotifera > Eurotatoria > Philodinida > Philodinidae > Rotaria > Rotaria sp. Silwood2. Next base: position 988 of record CAJNSZ010001655.1, read on the forward strand.
AATCCTCCTATTCCTCCTTTTTATCACTTAAGTTGTGAAATCAGTATTTTCAATATTTTAAACAAAAACATTTTGTGATTCTACAGTTCAGAAGATATTTGAAATGATTGATTATAGCAATGCAACAAAAAAATGTCTTTTAATTTTTAACGAAGATCAATCCGTATTTCGAGTTTTCGACAAATTAAAGTGTCATCTTCACGCATTAACTGGTAAGAATATATATATATGTTTTTAATGTGTAACATCAAAAGGTAATACAATTACAATTAATTAGAAGGAACAAGAAAGAAAACAAAAGAGACAAAGAACAACATTATATAATAATTATGCAATATTTTTCGTTGTTTCTTTTCTTCTTTTTTGCTCCTTTTGACAAATTATAATTATATTATCTTTTGATGTAAAATGTTACGAACATATATATTTTTGTTAATTTTCCTATATGGTCATTCTCTACCGATTAAAAACTATACTCAATCATTTCAAGAAAGCTATTGTTAAATAACTACATTCTCGTTAAAGGCCTCTTAACGCGGCAAAATTTAATATTTCATAGTTGAAAAAAGTAGATTCAGATGGCACTCCTGTTAATCGATGGCTGAAACAAGGCACAAAACCATTATCATTCATTTGTACATTATGTAAAACCGACGATTTATGCTGTGGAAATAAATGGTGGCAATCTATAGGACGTCCTATGCATAATAAAAAACATCGTGATAGTTTAAAATTGATAAAAGAAAATAGTACATTTGTTGTTCAAGCTGAATGTGAACAACCAAAAAAGAAATGTAAGCTAACTGTAGAACCAATGTTAACCCAAGACGAAAATACCTATTGCCATTAATATTTGCGTTTATGCTACTGTACAGTCATGTATGGGCTAAATCAGGCGGCAAAACGGGACATTTATACGTTTCATTTAAGTTTAATTCTCTATAAGAGCGAATTTTTTGAATAAAGTCTTTTAACATAGACTTATGTGAAAATGCTCCGTCTTTCACGTGGTTATTAATTAATTAAAAATTAATTAGTGAATATCTCATTAATCAGATAAAAGAAAAATCTGAAAACTTCAGGATAGCCTCTTGGACATGAGCTGCATCTATGACAAAATTTTCACAAGATTCGACACCAAAAACTTTCTTTCGAAAAACCTGTTTTCTAGAGACCCTGATTAGTGCAGAAACGAAAAATTTTGTCTTATCATCATCTAGGGGCTGTAAATAATAATTTGCAACGTTTGAAGTCGATTTAGAACTTTTCAGTCTGCTACAAGAGCACCTCCTCGGTTGCGCAGTAGTACTGTGTCACGTTGCTAACGAAATTGTCACGTCTCTAACGCCAAATAAACTCAAATTATTTAAAAATCTAAACATATTCAGGAAAAACATTAAATAGATATTTTTTAGCTTCAAGAGTTGTCTGCAACATTTACTATTTAGTTTTCGAAAGTAGTGTTTCAATTCGTAGATTTTTGAATTGAAATGCTTGCAATGGAAGTTTATGTCCTTTTCTCAGTCACGTCGCTAACGCTAATTTTTTAATCATAACTATGACGAACAAGGATCATTATGGTTATTTTTTCAGATTGTCTAGAGAAACTTAACATAAATACAGCATATAAAAAAATCAGCTCTAGATAAGCTCATTGTCCAGAGATATATGCATTTCAATTTTGAGAAATCGTGTCGCTAACGAATGATTTAACCCAAACAAATTCTTTGTGATAGTTACTTTTTTGTTCTGAGTGATTGCTTGTTCAGGGTTTTGTTTGAAATTTATGAATAAACATTTGTTGAAATTGTATTAAATATTTTATTACACTCTTTTCAAAGTGCCAATGAGCTTGAATTTGCATAGGATTTCTTTTTCACGAGAAAACAGAAATCCTCCTTTTTCCTTCTTTTTTATCCCAGATCCTCTTAAAAATTTCCAGTAAAATCCTCCCTACTCCTCCTTTTTCGGAACATAGCGTTCACATGCCAGTATCTATTGTGTAATCCACTTTTTATTCAACAATTATATATTAGTTATCATCCACTTATATGATGTTATTCTACATGATGTGAATGTATAGATGATCAACATGTGTATGAGGTTTGTATTTTGGTATTGTCGAAATTACTAAAAGTGTGTTTTTGACTTTATTAGCTAAGGCGCATTTAACAAGTTATAGATTAGTAGAAAAAGTGATGACACAAATAAGAGATAAGTTATTTTGAAGCATTCAAGAATTGAAATTTTATATTTCTATTTGTTGTTTGATTTAGGTCTATAATACTCTTTTGATTGTTTTAAATCGTCTTAATTATTATATCAAAAAATTTTCTTAATGTTTGGTTTTCTCAGTAAAATAGCTTCACTAATAATTCATTGTATAGAAGAAACCATAAATGAAGTATTTTTTTATGAAATTCTTGAATTTTCTGATGATTTAATTGATTTTAAATAATTTGTTAATGATATTCGAGAACAAAAAGTATACAAAGTTGAAAAATAGAATTCACTTTCAATGCAATATTGAATCAACTGTTTTTAGTGTTATACAAATACTTTTTGGTAAAGTGGGTTATAAATCAAAATCATTTCAAGAAAAAATAAGTGATATTGATTGTTTATTGATAAGAACAAAAATATTAAAAATAAGATGTGAATTTTTTTTTCAAATAGATTTAAGGCAACTTCCGTCAATGCAGATGTTCGTTCAAGATCTATCAAAATTAAGAAATCCAAATAAATATATTCTTCCATCATCCAATCGATGAAAACATTTTAATGAATTTTAGGGTAATGAATTTCTTAACTCGTTTAATCAAAGCACTAATATTATGTACTAAAAATAGATTTGAAAAAATTAAAAATCGAAAGAGAAAATTCTCTAGTTTGCATTCCATTGAAATCTCGAATAAAAAAACTTCAATTATATTCTTTTGCTGTTATATTATATCCAAACATTGATGAAATTCAACAATTAATGGATCAATTAGTTAATTACGTTTTGAGCATTTTTCATTGTGTACGAAAATTTGACTGTAAATCTATAAATTATCTAATGTGTGATTTTTCGGAATTCGTATCAATAGATAACATGTCTGATAATAGATAAGAGAATTTCATACGAATTGAACAATGTGAAAGAATATAAGAAGTTGTTAAGTTTGATATATGAATCAGATACATTAAAACAGACCATCGTAAAGGTAAAACAACTTACAGTATACGTTCTATCTTTACAGTTGACTCTTAGCAAAGGTAAGAACACATAACCGATCGAACAATTCACAAATGGTTAACATTAGAATATTGTGCACACAACTTTAGATTATAGAGATACTTTAAAAATTTAAACAATTTTACAATACGAATTTTATGTCGAAAGTAATGTTTGGTAAGAATGATATATTATATATTCATTAATCTATTTTAATTTTATTAAAATAAGATTCGAAAAAGAATTCGAAGAAATTTATGAATTTCATGATTTGTTGGAAACAAACAAAAAAGATTCACTTTAGCTAATCCTAGTACTGTTGTTGATACACGTGATTCAATTAAACAAATTCAAATTTCTATGATGAAGTTCGACAACTAGAATTAATATTTGGTAAGCATGTTCGAATACATTATCGAATGAAATTTGTGAATATGAATGATTTTTTTTTAAAAACCGAATCACGTTTAAATCGACAGATATTGATTTGCGAAGAAAAAGCTTAGTATTATGACAACGTTATTCTCTAGTTATAAAAGAAATAGAACTATGATGATTACTATTAAGTATTCTGATCAAACTAGTGGTTATAAGAAATTCCTGAATAAGACTCCATATGAACTACAACTAATAACCAATTGTATTTTTTTTAATGCTAGCTTTTATTAATTATCCTATGGTAATGAATATGAACTTCTCAATGACGAGTTCTTTGATTTCGTTGGACACAATCAATATAAGAAAATGTGAGGTTTTTGGTAAATTTTACAACATATTTTTGTATATTATTATTAGGATTTAATAAAATGCAGAATAAACCATTCGTAGAAAACTTATATATTTAAATAAAGAACTTCTGTAATTTATTGAAACGTTATTTAATTGATATTCCACGCACACCCCAGATCGCTATTGAAATGCTTCTCAGCACTCAGGAACTCTTCTTAAATAAATTAAACTTGTTACACGTAATCTTGTTAATGCTCAACAATTATTTTCTAACTGATAAGAAACAATTTCAAAATAATGTTACGAATTTTGTTAAAGATTATGATAATAATGGATCTATGATTGTTAATCATTTAACACATTTTGTATCATGTTTTATATGATTTATGGAAACGTTATGAAATATATGTATCCGCTAAAGCTAAATACATTAATTAACAAACTATTAAAAAACAATAGAAATATATTATGAAACAAATTGGGAAGATTTTTATATTGATATGTATTCATTTACAGAACTTAATCGGTTATTTGAACTACTGTTGTGTTTTCTTTAGTAAAATGAAAAAAAATTAGATAATTTTAATGTTTATCACTATTTGAATTATCAATGAATCCAACTATGCAAGTAATTATATGAATAATAAAAAGTTTCTTTTTTTGTTTTTTCGTTAGTCTCGTCATTGGAAAAGAATTGAAAAAATTAGCCAAAATTCACATACAACATGATAATCAGTCTATATTTTCACTAAAACATGTTATGAATGTTTGATTAATAAAATATCGTCACAAAAAGAACATGACATTGAATGAAAACTATACTTTCAATTGAAAATGAATGGTGTCAAAGAGAATTTAGATTTACATAATTTAAAAATCATGATGAATTTTTATTACACGGATAAGAAACATCAGAAATACTTTCAGCTATTGATGATTCAAATTTAATTTAAGCTGCATTAACATCAAGTCTTTCTAATATATTGCTGATTTAGCTATTTTCACTGAAATGTTAACAAAATGGATGCTAGTACAAAATTTATGGATTTATTTATTTATTTAAGTGACTTCAGGACAGTTAGTATCAGTAGTCTTGAGAAATATTATAAATCACAGTTCGAACATTCAAAAAACTCAACATCAACGGTTCCGAAGTGTCAAGTTTGACATACTGTGAAGGACTGTTGGAAAGACATATCAGCGTTCATCTAGTTCTATTTTTTACTATTTCTAGAAATTCTTCTCTACAGAATTGATGCTGTCGTACAGCTGTGAAAATCTCTGATAAGTAGATAATCGACCATGGGGTACATGTGGTAGTAGCGATATTATACCTGAACCTTGTACAGAACAGTCAGTATGTCCTGGCTTGCAATTTGTTTCACTTTTGATTTATTGTAAAAATTAGTTTTATTTACATTTGCTAGATACGTGTCCAATCAATAGTCATATTGAACGAAATTATATGGACATCATCAGGTAAGAATAAATATATTGTTTTCTTTTCGTTTTTAAAACTAAAATAAATTTTATTTATGTAGTTAAATCAAGTATGGAATGACAGTAGTGGGTGTGACTGATGTATTGGACAAGCTTTGGAAATAGCTGTATGTAATGTCAATGTTACACGTCCTGGTATGTATACTTTAATTTAAAATAAAATATAAGGTTTTGTTTATAGTGTTCAAGTTCGGTAAGTTTATTTTTTACTATTATTCTATAAAAAGAAAGAGTTCTTCTTATATAATGCATTCTGAATACAAAATTGTAGAGTAACAGTTATAACAAAAATCGATATTCATTTTGAAAATGAATTAAAAAATTATTTTTTAGTTGCACCTGACAAAATAAATTTAGAAAAAAAGGTGTTCGACTAATTTTTTTGCGAAATATTTACCTAATTTTACTTTTTCTTAACAACTATGATCGCAATAACTACAATTTCCCGATTTATTTCGCTTTCCCTTTTTATCGATATATATATTATTTGAATTCCATCATAAGGAAAATAAAATTCGTTCATGTTTCGTGTATCATCCCCAGAACAACGACATCACGAAAAACCAACACTTCTTGAACGATTGTAAAATTCAAACCAGGATTTGCCCTTTCCGAGGGGATCCGAGTATCGAATCGTGCTGAAAAGATCTCCTTTTGATAGAGCTCCTCGAGTTCTACTTGGAACCAGGGTTAGTTTGTTGGAACCGGTCGGTGAGCGAATCGCGACAGATTTTGTTTTAGAAAATCTTGGTTTTAGAGCTTTTCCGGCCCATTTCATTGTGACGCTAGCATCGAGAAGACCTCCAAAGGTATTCATTCGATAGAGCTCATTGAGTTGTACCTGGAATCGGTGTTGGTTATATTGGAATCAGCCACCGGGTCAACCAAAATTGTTTTACAGAAAAACTGCTAGGTTTTTAGCTTCTTTAGCAGTTTCTGGGCAATAGAAAGGAGTTATTGAGCTGAAAAGGTGTGTATTCGATAGAGCTCATTGAGATCTACTAGAAACTAGTATTAGTTTTGTTGGAACCAGTTGTTGAACGAATCGTGACAGGTTTTTCAGTTGAGAGCCTGGTTTTTGCAATTGTTCTGGGGTTTTGGGGTGATCGGAGGGTCGAATCGATTCTAAAATGGATTCATTGGAGAGAGCTCGTAGAGTTCTACTTGGAACTGGCCTTGGTTTTCCTGGAACCAGTCTGTCGGCGAATCGCAGCAGGGTTTTCTATTTTTGGGCTATTTTTACATGTTTTTTTGGCGGAAAAACCTGGTTTTCGTAGGAAAGGTAGATGCATTTTGGGGGGAAATGGGGTGCATTAGATAGAGCTCATCGAGCTCTACTTGGAACCAGTGTGATCTTAGTTGGAACCGGTCCTGGAGCGAATCGTAATGGGAAATACTCGAATCCTGACCTAAGATATCCTACGTACCAATTTCATTATAAATCAATAAACCTGAAATTGAATATCAATAATATTTTTTATTACATTTATTGTTAAATGTTTAAATACGAAATAAAACTACTTACCATAATTTTCCATCGCACCAGTTTTGAAATCAGGTACAGCAAAATGATCAATTTTTGGAAATGCATATTCTATATCGAAATATTGATTGAAAAAGTCCAATACTTTCAATGCTACTTCATGAGCATAGGACATTTGTGGTAAAATCTGTTTACGTCCACATACTTGTGACGTAATATTTTTTGAACTGCTAATAACATGACCAGATAAACATCCAAAATCTGATTTAGGTGCTACAATCAATGCCAGTAGATATGTTGACATATTTAATGTAGGAGCAAAATAAGAATTCATGCGACCATCATCTAATGTATCTTCATGTTCTAATTCTGAGTTCGCCCATAGAACAAGTGAAGAATCATGGTTAATAATAATACGAAATATAGCTTTACGAGCAGGTTCATCAACACATGGAAGTGCACTTCGGGCATACATTGGTTCCATTTGAGAGGTTATAAATGTTCGACTAACACCATTGACATCAACATAGTCACTTAAATAGATACCTTGAAAATCACGATCAATACTAGCCGAATAGGTAGTATGAAGTGTGTAGATTATGGTCGGTTGAAAATCGGATAAAAACTTCATAATCATAAATTGATTATAATCATCATAGATCCATGTATCAAAAACAGGTATTGAACCAGATAATGAATTAACAATAGCTATTGTTGAATTGTCTATATTCAAGTCTATCATATGTAAAATTAATTCTTTTGTTGATTCAAGACATGTAAATCTGTAGAAAAGATCACCTAGAATTGAAAATAAAAACAAGTCAAATAATTATGGAATCTATTGTTTAATTCAAAGAAAAAAGCTTGTTTACCTTTAAATGTTTCTTGGATCAAATCAGGAGTAATAGTCCAATGATACAATTCTGGTTTTAAATTCATTGATATTTGCTCTACAGGTCGAGCCGGCGTCATTGTAGTTGACATTGTAACCGATGTTATTGTTTCATTCCAACTATAAGTGCTTGCTGACGATGATGATGTAGTTTCAACATATACAGTAGTTGTTTTTTGGGAGCGAACACCAAAATAAATAGTCAGCGTAAGTAAAACTATAAGACAAATTAAAGTCAAGGATAGAATTATCCAAAATACTTTTTTCGATATATGATAAACATTGATCTTGACAGTTGCCTCATTCTGATCAGAAGATTGCATTGATATTCTATATAAACTGCTAATACTATCTAAAATACTAAGTATAACATGCATGAAATAAATATGTAACTGCAGATTCGATATAGTCAATAGTTTGGCAGTTACATGATAATACAAATTCAGACTTTTTTCACAATTTAAATTGATTTAGCAAGAACTAAACTTCAATGGAAGCAGTAAATGGTGTTTCTACGGAATTCTTCGTATGATAGATGTTTACAAATTAATTAAAGATGCTGCATTTGCAGTAGAAACCACATGTTTTATTGATACAAGAATCTGTTTATCATGTCGAACTAATGCACTTAAAAAGGGTAATGAACTCCAGTTTTATCCAAATATATAGTTATCCTCTTCTTTATTTATTGTTGAGTATCAATAAAACCAGTACAAATAAGTACTTAGACCTTTGAAACAAGTATTTTGTACCACCGTCGTTTTTAGCCTTCTTCGAAGATTTGTTTTGAATGCATTAATTTGAATTGAGAATAAAAATTTTGACTCAGAGTCAATAATCTATGTAAGTCTGATGTTTAAGGCCGAGACCAATCGTGAGTCATTGCCATTCTATCAAATATTTTCAAAAGATTTTAATGAAAACGTCTTGGTTAGAGGCTCTCAGAAAGATTGTCAGAAAAATCTGTGATTGGTTAATTCGACACAGCTCTATTGTCTGGTTTTACAAGTGAAAACCGGATACCTCTTTCTAGTTCTCATCAAAAACAAAATATTTCAGAACCTACCCACCCATCTTTTATTACGTGTAATTCGCGCAAATTGTTACAAAAATTTGAAAATGGAAAGTATAAACAAAAATGAACAATTCCAAAACAGAGTGACGAAAGGTTGTTGGATTTCAACTATGATTCTTAGATATATGAATAAGAATCAAACAATTGGTAGTTGATAAAATACACCGATATTCAAATAACGCTTTGGTTTGATTACCGAAGAAGGTTCAGATAGAATAGGTTATATGTGTTTCTTTTGAAATAATTTTGATTTTTTCTTAGCCGAAAATGGCTAAAGATAAATCGATACAACTTGTCAAAATTCCTACAAAATATTTTTAATTATATTTCTCTCCCTTTTTTTGCAAACGAGAAATACAAAGAAAAAGAATGATCATAAATGAAAGAACAAAATGATTATTTCTTATTAAAAAAAATTGTTACTTGACTAAATGATCAATCAAATGAAGACGAACAAGAAACAACCAGGCTATTTCAAATAATATTTAACGTGATTAGAGTATATTCTAAGAATAACAATATTAAAACTATTCAAAAACAGTATATTCGACAGAAAAAGTGCTTCTTCAGAGATGACGATGTATAATACTTCAAAATACAATCTCAATGGATATCAGGTAAGTAATCACTATTAACAAGGCACTATTTTATTTCAAGAACTCAATCCTTGAATTTTTTTTTCTTTTTATTCGTCTTATCTATTTACAGTCAATAGATATGAATAAAAAATTCAAAGAGCGTTCTATCATTAAGACAAATATAAAGGTATTTGACATAAATCACATAGGGCTTATTAATCTTTGTATTTCATTTGATTCTATTCAATTAACAGGATTTATTACTTTGCTCTTTTCTCGTTATGTCACTAGAAAATTGTTTTTTCTTCTTGTGATGTTTCCATAGTTTGAGGATAGAGCGAGTGTATTGTTCTCTTTCAACATACTCAAATAAACACGATGCCTTTACTACAAAGATTTATAAATTTTTGAACACAAGACTTACATCATATTGCAGAGTGGATCACAAATCATAGCAAACATTGGTATCTCTGACGGTTTTCCTGAAGAGACAAGATTTAATTTGAGAAAGTTCCGAAGGTATGCAAAAAAATTTTATGAATTTCGCTATTTCAGCATAATGAAGGTATCAGTATGTGAATGCGAGATGATGATTTCTGTAGCTTTTGGTACAAGTTTCCTTTTTGTCGTTACCCACACTTGAAAACTGCATATATTACCAGTTCCTTGATAACGTAATTGTTATGCCAAGATAATTCCAGGCTTTAGATTTAGTTGAAATGGGAAAATCTGATATTCTATATATCAATTTTTCGGGTGTGGGAGTGTAAGTGACGGTTTTGATTTCCTCTTAACACATTCCAACATTCACGTATGCCGCCGGAATTCTATTAGCATCTTAAGTAGCCAAAACGACCTATCCGTATACATGTGATAAAGATTTTTACTCAACCGTTACGATCAATGCACTTTCTTATAGTAATGTAAAAGCTGAATTAAATGAATATATTCGTCAACAGCGATGAAATTATTTAATGTGACTATATTCAATCAATCAAATAATCACGATTTTTTCATGATTGCTTATTAATTCAGTAAAATATTTGCTTCTGTACATGATCGAAGAAGCAAGTGATACTTAAAATGTGTATATGGTCACTCATTTTTTTTTACTTTAATTTTTCCACTCGGTCGCTAATGATAATTTTCCAACGAATATGTTGTATTTGAAAGTTGAGATTAACAATGAAAAAGACTTAAGATCCAATGAAGTATTGAAACATGGGCTTCAGAAGTTTATTGCTTCGCTTGCTCTTATTTCAAGATCACTTCTTTGAATGAAACCAAGAAATTAGATGACGTTTCAGACAAATGAAAGTAAGTAGATGTAGATACATGCCAAATTTGATGTAATATTTATAGAATGCTGAAAACACGTAATTACTTCATTTTAGTTTTCTTTTCTTTAGAATATGGATGTGTGAACATAAAAATTTACAACGTCATGTCACATGAAGTAGATGGAACAATATTGCATTCGTACAATTTATTTTTGAACGGAGTTTAGATACATAATGAAAGATATTTGACTCTATCATGACCATTTTTATACTAAGCATAGAGATTTGGTTGTGCATCTTTTTCTTTCATATTCATATCTTCTCTCTTTTTTTGTAATAAACAAATACATTTCAATGTTTAAAATTGAAGCTTGAACATGCTGCTGATTGAACATTTGATCTGTGCGAATTTTTTTAAAACTTTGAATACACAGCTTACTTGACTATGGGGTTTACATTTCTCAATTACTAATTATGAATTTGATATTGAAAAATTCGTAGTTCCTGATTACATTGAACCTATTTCATATTAGATTTTTTATGTACGTGAGCACCGATGATGATTTCAGTTTAACCCACATTTTCCCATTTCATTCAAGTTTTCATTATCGTTTCTTAAAGTCGCTTATTCTGGTAACAATTTTTTTTGTCTAGCTCTAACCAACTTGTTACAATAATAACCAAGTTTGAAACGATTGACACTAGAATTCAACTATTGCATTAATTATAATTAATGAGAAGATATCGTTTCCTATTACATATCCGAAGGAGAAAATATGTTTCATTTCTTGAGAAATAATCAAATGATTAAAGAACAAGTTGATAAATTACTCAATACTTTGCAGACATCATGTTGGTGTCATAAGAGTGGTTTGCTTGTTTAATACGATTGGATTTGCAAGTCTCACAACTTTTTCTATATTCCTTACCATATATATCACTAGCAATGACTACATAAATCCTGTTTTGTAAGTTAAAAAACTCAAGAATAAGTTTTCGTATAAGTGATTTCAACTCAAGTCATATTGCTTAAAATATCAAGATCAACTTAAAATTTTACTTTCTTACTTATCCGGTCTATTCTTCTTAGAATTTTCAGAGTATTATGAAGAAGATTCTATGGACAAGATGACGTTAATAATCATCAATAAGGTTGTGGGTATTGTTCTTTTCTGTTCCAACACCTAGAATCATCCGTAATCAGCTGCGTTAATTATTTTTTATATGGAACAGGAAATTTTATCCATGAAGAAAAACTGATTTTAGATATAAAACATTAAGTCATAAGCTCAGTTTATCTATACAATTTATCGTTGAGCTTTTCGCAAAAAAAAATTCCCGTGATCTCCGTATTTTATACAGCATATTGATTTTTGATTACATTTTAGAATAAATTTTGCTTATGACATAATTCAGTCAACTTTTAGAGTAAGTAAATGTTTGATAACATGATTTTGTAGTGAAATGCATTGTAGTAGAATATCATAATTTCTTATTTCGTATAAATATTTTTAGAAAGTAATACCTACCGTCGGCATGTTTCTGATATTGAGTAGCATGTCTTGAGAATTTATAAAAACAAAAGCAATAAACTTCAAACAAAAGATACAATTGATAGTAAATAGGCTTTTATAAATGAGCCTGATATATCAACTAGAGATTACTAGTAGCATCATTGAGACCATTAATTGATGAAAAAAATAATGAAAGAGGTTTCTAAGTGATTTTCTGAAAGAAACTATACACGAGTCTATTCGCTTCATATAACTGATTTTTCGTAGATCATTAAAACATTTATTATTATTTTTTTCATTGAGTCGATATTATTCGTTTTGGTAACGATCCTTAAAGCAAAACTATTCATTTAGAATGAAGTAATTTCTAATTATAATAGGGAGGTTATAAAGATGCTTTAATATGTATTCTTTCTTTTTTCTCTGGCCAGTTGTCTTAGTGGTTAAACTGAAAAATTCCTTTTTTTAATGTATAATGTATGTGCCACAGATTACTCCAACACAAGATGCGAATTGAAGATCATGGTGAATACCGGCATGTATCTATGACCCACACCATTTCTTTACTAGAACACTCTTTATGGTGATCATTGATAAAATTATGGCTAAGAGAAGATTAAAAAGGAGAGCTGTATTATTCTATTTTTTTATTTATAATGATTTTATATATTTATAACAATATAACTTATAACCTTCTAAAAAAATCAACCCGATGAAAATCCATAAAATGTGATAAATTGAATTTTCAGGTATTATTTGTCAAGATATTCACCGGTATTGGCTTCAGAATATTGAATAAAATTTTAATTTTTTATTGCCCTTTTTGACTGTAGCCTACAATGGAAAATTCGAAATGAAAAAAAACACAATTAAATATATTGATCAGTAAAATTTTACTTTTCTATTTTGCGTTGAAATCTCACTAATATATATTTGTTCAGTATATTCGTTATAACCTTCATTATTCAAATTTTTAACACGCAACACAAAAGCAAAACGAATATCATTTAACTTAAATTTTTCATTCATTTTATCCCAATGTGTATATTTCTTTGTATCAACTTGCCCATCTAATACAACGACATATAGAAAATATAAATTAAAGATTTTCTTTACCTACCTTGGTAAAATGCAAAAGGTTCCAAAGCTTTTCCTGTTACTTCTTCTTTTTTAAGCATTACAACTGGTAACTTAAGACTAAAATTTAATAATACATAAAGAAAACAAAATATTCACTATCTTTCAAACATACATAACACTCAATAATTCATCGGTCTCAGTGACATCTTTATAACCATTTTCAGATGCAAGATCTATATAAATTGGATTAACCCAAGAAAGTTCATCAGATTTTTCACGTTGGTAAAATTTAAAATATGGATGAACATATACGTATCCATTGATAGGTATTGTCAGTATCGAAGCACGTATCTGAGCACGATCACGAGGAAATGGTTCCTTGTTGAATATGAGCTTTGGTCGAATCTACAATACATATTCTAATGACTATATTTTACACTAAGATAACGAACCAATAATTCTAGAAAATGATTTCCATTTCGGTCAGCAAAATAAACCGGTGACTTTTCTGTAACTTGAGGTGTACCATCACGCTTCTTTGCGCCCTTTGGTCGAATCTCACTTTTAAAACGACCACGAAACTCTTCTATAGGTTGAGTTTTAAGGCTTATTAGTTGTTGATCATGTTCTTGATAAGCATTTATATTTGCAATGTTTTCTGTTTGTCGCTGTTTTTCATTTATTTGATTAGATGAAGCTAAAATTTTAAAAACTATTGCTAAAAAGAATATTCTCCAAAATTATACATACTTGGTAAATCAGAAAGATCCATTTGGAAAAATTTATCCAAATCGGATATCTCACAAGTTGCATTATCTAAGAAAACAGGATATTGAAAACAAACTGAAAATAAATGATTATTATAGGAAGAATACCCGTTTTGTCATCCGATGGAGCTGTACGAGAACGTTTCCTTGATTGAATGTCGACTATGAAAAAAGAATTAAAAAAGAAATATTAATAAAAGTTTGTTAGGTTAATTTTAAATGATTAAATGCCAAAATCATTAAAAGAAGATCCCGTTAAAGTGAGATTATATCAATCGGAAAAATTCTTCAAGAATATTTATTTTTAGAAATAATAAAAGCGACTTTCATTTTCATAAGCTAAAAACAATTCCCCAATTAAAATTACTTAAAACTTGATTTATTTACCTACGATAAGTAATAAAACTGCTTCATAAGCTTGATAAAAGATATATATATATATTATTTTAATTACTATACTGAGTAACAAAAGTTATGATTTATGAACTAAATTAGATCAATAAACATTCTGATTGAAAAATAGATGCAAACTAAGCTCAAATAGATTTTGTAGACAGGACCAATATGAGTACTGTACCTTAATATTAAAGTACACGAAATCAATTTAATTTACGAATAACAATAATACACTATAAGTCATTAATACTGCGTATTTGTCTATTTCATCTCGTCTTCTTTTAATAAAATTCATAAATCATACTTTTGCTGTTTCTTTGGCGCATTGCCTAAATGTTCTTTGTCTATTGATGTAAATCAGAAGTTTTCATCCTCATTTATGCTTCTTCGCCATTATACTTTTCATATTTTCTTAGAGTATGAACAAAGAAAAGATAAAACAGAAACTCACACCTATAGAACACTGTTTCAATAAGTAGATATAGCTATTAGACCAAGATGAAAATGAGAGGGATTACACGAAGCAACAAAAGTGAATAACTAAATAATTAAATGATTTCTCACTTCTAGATGTCTGACTTTTAAGTTAAGAAAATTTATTCGTTTACCTATATATTTACTATACCTTGCTAGATCTTTTTTTGTATTGCAATTCTTCCTTTAACACTTACAATTTCTAATAGTATTCAAAAGTATTTTCCCTGGAACATTTCAGGTGTTGAAATGTGTATGCCCATAATCCAAGAAAAATGTTGGTCAGAATCGTGAGGGTGTTCCGATTTCTTAAATACTACAAGAATTACAATCATGAAGCCGAGTTTTGCTTTAAGAATTTACATCTTAAAAAGCCTGTCTTCTATATATCATGTTACTACAGTGCAGTTTAGTTTTTCATCAATCGAAACAGAATACTATTGTCTCGTTGTGTGTTAGCAATAGAACGTAATTCATAGTACTGGTCTGTATTCTTAGTAGATTATATGAACACAGGCTTCTCTCCAGTAGTGTACTAATATAGTATATTCGAGACTTAGATTAGAAACTATCTTAAGTAGTTTCATCTATAAAATTTTCTGTTATTTTCAGGCTTTAAATCATTGTTGTAGCTTCACATATTATTAAGCATTAAATAGGCTTAAATTCATAGCAACCGTTGATAATGATAACTTACCGTTGCCCACTATTTCGTAATGTTCTATTCCATATGTACCAAGATAAGAAGGATATAAAAAAAACAAAATAGACTTTCTATTTACCTGATGAGTTTCGTTTTTTTGATGAATTCATTTCCGTAGAGTTGGCTTGCTCGAAATCTATAGAAAATTCATAAAAAAATTAAAAGAAAAAACTTCAAATTCATGTTATTTACATTTACTTGAGTTCCATTCGCATTCGTTACCAATTTTCATACAAGGGGATTGTACGATTTCATAACCTAGAATTCAATAAACATTTATTATCTTATTCGTTCGTTAAAATTCATATTTTTACGCACCAACAAACTCTTTTTTAACAAATTGAATAAGACGTTCGTTTGCTTCATTTTCATCTTTACAATCAAAAATTGTAATAGCTTTATTTGAACTATTTCTTAAATGCAGTGATTTATAATGATCGTTGTTACGGATAATATAACAGCATCTATTAAATGAGTTTTTCTCTGAAGGATATTTAACAAAATATATTTGTTTATCCTTAGAATTAACAGATGTAACCCAGACCATTATCTCATACAACATAGAGAAGGCGATAATTTCTGGTTCACCACCCCAACGATTTGTTGTTTCTATACTATTACAGTAATCTTCACGAGTTTCATGTCGACTCTTTAACATTTCTTCCATATCAATATCCTTTCTTTGACGGAGAAAATCAGCAATTATTTTACGTAAACGCTTAACTTCTTCCAAGTTCTTAAGGATTGAACCATTTAAAATGTTGCAAAATGCTGAGAACATGCAATGACCACCGCCCAGAGTCTCTCCTTGAATAAATCCTGATGTACTGCCAGACACGTTTTTCGATGTTTTTGATGTAATGACATGACCTGTTATATATATTAAGTTAACATTTAGCTTTATTTTTTTTTAAATATATTGCTATATATGAAAAGTAGTGATTGCCGAAGATCTGTTAGGCAAAATTACTTTATTTGAAAGAAAACTAATAGATCTGAGACTATTATCTCTCTTTCATGATAGCAGCCCCAGCAATCGCATTTGTCGTTCTTCAATTAGTCGACTTGATGAAAAAGAAAAATGAGGAAGGCTTCACTAAATGATTATTTCGTAACCCAATAACATTTATTTCAAGTGTATAAAGAAAAAAAGCAAATATAACTAAATTCTATCCAATGTTCATATAATTCCTTTTGCTTGATTTCAATTTTTGCAAGAAAATTGATAATTCATGAAATAGTATGTATCAAAAATTTTAAATTATTTTCAATAAAATATCTCAACGATCGACTCTAGTTAATAGCAGCTTTAAATTGCATGTTATTTATTCAAGAAAAATGAAAAACTCTGCAATTTGATTTTAGTTTTCAAAAGAGAAACAAAATTCTATTCAATCACTATTCACAATATCGAAAATACGATATATAGAATTTCATTCTTTGCGAAAGCAAAGAATTTAAATATTAAAACAAATAGCCTCGATTACATTGCAGAATCTTCCATATTGCATCGTATGGTATACATTAGTTTTTTGAATAAAATATAATATACAACAGACGATGATTCGTTCTGTATTTGATTCTTCTCTCATTTAATCGAAGAAGACTTCGTTTAGTTTTGATATTAAGATACATTGAACCAGGGGTGGAACCGGTCGAGAAATATTAAAACGGTCCGGTCCGACCGGTTGAAAAATCCTACCGGTCCGGTCCGGCCGGTTGGAATCACATGTCCAACCGGTGGAAAAATGTCGAATTTTTTGTTGAAAACCGATTTTTAGAAAAAATCGCTCCAAATATGAAATAGTTTAAGGCGCATGTAAAAGTCGCTCATCATAATGAATCTTTTTAAAGAGAACCTCAGGAAAAACGATTAATATAACATATGTTTTGAGCACTTTTTTACCTATTCTGACAGAAAAAACATGTGATACCTTAGCTTTTATGGTCAAAAACAGGATTAACAAAGAAGATTCTTGAAAAATTTCAACCGGTGAAATTCCGGTCTTTACTGGCCCGGTCCGGCCGGACCGGCTCCAACCCTGCATTGAACAAACCTTTATGTGTATACGATATCGATGATTGTAAAGTCTGAGTAACAGGAATAGATGGCGGCTGCGTGTCGTTTTCAGTATGAATAATTATGTTGTTCAGAATATATTGATCTATAAGACTGTCTTCAACTAATATAAAAAAAATAAATAAAATAATTCAATAGAAAATACTGTTTTAAAACAAGTTGCTTACAGGTACATCCTCGTAACGTAACGGGTTGACCATTTAAATTTATGTCTTCAAATTTTGCTTCATCTTCATCTATACAAAAGGAATATTTATATTAGTTATCTAATTTTTCTTCTCTTACATTTAAGCACATCTGTGATAAAATCAAGAAGAAGGTTTTTCAACATTGGATCATCATGTTTTAAATTATTCTTTTCTTCTTCGTCCGTAATTTTATTATGTAAATATAATGGATTATAATCACCGGTCATACTATCATAATATATAAAAATGCACTTCTTGTAGGATAATATATCTTGTGCGTAATTATAAACATGAATAGAAATTTTCTTATTTTCAGTTTGTTTTTTTAAAATAATACAAAATAAGAAATTTGAATATAAAGAAACTAAACCATAAAGTTCATCTGGACAACAATATATAAGACCTTCTTTGATTTTATCACAATATTCTTGACGTGTTTTGCATTGTGCTTCAGTCATATAATCTTCAATATCAATATGTGTTGATTGACAAATATGATCAAGTACATTGTTACGCAAATGTGTGGCACCGATAATATCGATGTGATTAGCTCCCCATAGAGCAGATAAATATAAACTTAAACGACCACTATCAACTTCAGCAAGACGAAGTGCATATTTTCGCTCAGTTGCATTTTCAACGCTTGTGAACATTCTTTGATACTCTATAATACGCATTCCATATAAATTTTTTTTTCAATACAAAGATAAAGAATTTGAGAGAAAATATTAAATTTGTAATTTAATAAGTATCAGTAATGCTTATCATGGTACTTATGCTGTGAGGTTTGAAACGTCTCATCTCAATAATATGTTTTTAATCGTTACAGATACTTTTTATCAATATTATTATAAAAAATATTCAATTTTACAAGCAATTCTATATAACCAATGAATAATTAAATTAAAATCATATAATAAGGTTTTTTCAGAATAAAAAGAAAAACTATCGTATTTGTAAAATTTAATCTTATTATTTTTATTTTATGAACATTTACAATGGTCTTACCTGACGGATTTGTCTCTTTTAGTTCATTAGTGTAGTTTAATATATCTTCAAAGCCTAAAACATTTTAATAAAGAATGATTGCACACTAATACTATTTCTTTTTAATAACGTGCTTACTTGGACTATCGAAAGATAATTCTTCTATAATGGAAGAGAACAAGTTTGAATCTTCACCATCATTATCGATTACTGATTGAATTTTCTCATCCTCTTCAGCATTGCTCTTCATCATCATCAACATATATTGATTTTTTAAAACAAAGCATTATAAAACTATAAAATAGAAAAAATTAGCAAATAGATTCGACTTCGAATAGACCAAGTGTCTCTGATTGGCATTTAAAGACTAGCCAATAAATAAATTAATCTCAATATCATTTTTTATGGAGCAAGAAACGATAAAATAAATCATTAACAATTTATTATGAGTTTCTCAAAAATAAAACTTAAGATTATTGAAGTTTTAATCAATTATTTAGCGCTTAGACCAATCAACATTGGGTGACATCTATCAATAAAAGCCACTGAATAATCTATATATCGTATCAATTCTATTATCAGTTTGGGCCTCCATAAATACTTCTAGTGACAAATGTGTGCACTAAAAACACAATGTACAACAGAGAGCGAAACTAGGGTGTGGGGTGTGGGTGCCGGTGTGACTGCTAATTAATGATATACACCCACACCCACCCACACCCTTCATGGATAAACATTGTATGAACACAATGTTAACTTCTCTGTATACATATTGAGTCTAGTTGTTTACTAAGAATTTATTCATAGTCGTCATATAGAACTAAGAAGAGACTGAATGTCAAAGCAAGACTCGGATCAGTCTGTTCAAGTATTAGTTAAACATCAAGTCAATTTCATCCACCAGATTCCAACGTCATTGTTGTTTTTTTAAGTTTATAAGTGAATACTTCAAAATCACTCGTAAGAAATTTGAAATTTCTACTGAAGTTTGTTTATGATACACTTCAGTAGGTAGACAACAGGTTCGATCAAGGAATTTCTATTCAATAATACTGAGTTCTACTTGTTCGATTATAAGCAGATCATTAATATGTTAATAATCCAGAAAAAACATCCTTCTTAAAAATAACTTTTTTCGAGTTGTCTGATAAAAAAAAGATGAATGATCAAGAACATTGTTGATAATGGTATCGTAGATTTTCTTTTGATGATATCATTCCTACATAGTAAGTGGTTTATGTTTCATCTATCTGTCAATGTTGTTGATATGTATTGTCCTTCGAGAAATACTCAAACACATCATTATTCAGCATTTTCGAATCATTAAAGTAAAACACACATGATATACTCATGGTTTATGGACTTTTACGATTATTTTATTTTCGTTTTGTTCTAGATGAAGTTTGTTGTTGAGTGGATGTATCATTGATTATCCGTCATTTCCATAGTTCATACCACAGCAAATTAAAAAATATTAGAAAAGCGCTTGTTTAAAAGATCCTTATATTTTTTTTTGTTCTTGCTTGGTGTTGTCTAAGCTTAATTAAATATTCTAAAAGAAATGATAAAGTTAACCAAAATACAAGAATACATAGTTTCAAGATAAAGTAGATGTATTGTAATACCTGTTTTCTATCTCCATTATCAATTTTAAACAAGTTTTAATCATCATTCTACTACTCGCTGAATGTTTCATGATGATTATAGTCAACTGTCTCTAGAAAGAATAGGTTCTTCATTGTACTATGCCTAGTGAACTTCAAAAAGCTGCCATCCGAAGCTTTGATCATCTTTTCTGAAAATATATAAAAGTATTTCTTGCTATTGAAAATATTTTCTTACTAATAAAAGAGTATTATGTTAAATATTAAGAATAAAATTTCAATTCTTAGTGTTAGATAACCATAATATTGAACGACATTGGAAATGTAGATATTAAATTGAATCTTTATAGCATCGAACACACATGAGGATGTGAGTTTTTAAGTTTGTTTGTAGAGTACATAGTAGGTTTTTAAGGTGACCTCTATTCTAGCTAGATTGAAGTGCCTTTCTGATCTTACTAGGATAATTTGAAAATATTTTTTATACAATAAAATTTTGAAATATATCCGGTACGAAGTTTTACTTCGAAAATTGAATACTTGACGCTTGAAAACTTGAGTTTCAAATAATTCAGTGCTCATGTCGGAATAAAATTTTACATAAATGCAACTGAACGCTAAAAACTCGTCTTTTCTCAATATTTAAGCAATCACAGGGGCAATTTGTTGCATATACATTAGAAAATTCAAATTTTAGCGTAACTGCATACAAAATGCTTTCATCAAATATATAAATTGGCATGCAAATGTTTAAAAAGTTAGTTGTATGAATATGTTCATCGTTGTTTTGCCTCTCACGCATGTCAGTCACTCACACGATTATCTAAACTAGATACACTTTGGAGAGCATTTTTACAATAATGATTAGACAGATATTTGGTAATCGTAGTTCCACTTCAAAGATATTCAAAATTGAAGCTTTTTAGTAGACGAAATCAGATAAGTATGATCATATTTGGAAGTCTAACTTAGCATACTTATCTCGGTCAATAATTTAAGTATTGCAGTAGTTTCAATAAAACAATTAACAGTGTATTACAAAATTTTACTTTGTGCACTTCAACAGTTTTCAATTTGCATTAGTTTCTACACGAGCTTCTATCTATATTAATAATATTTGTATTGAGTGTAAATACGAAAAAAGAAGCTGTGGTAAACCAAGTATTGGATTAGTATCAATATAGTAAGGACCATTTCAAATGTCATGGACTTTTATTGAAGTACAATCTACTCAGTACATTTGTACTCAATGTCAGTATTAATATAAGGGTTTGTATTTACTTGAGTAATAAAAAAAGTTTATTTGAACAATTTTACAATATTAAATGGACAACAAATAATTCATTAAATCGCAGAAATGATTTCATGTTTTAGCAACAAAAGGAAAAATGAAATAATATATTATGTGAATAAGGATTGTTTCCTTTCGATGACGTGCATCTTTTTCTTTGTTGTGTCTATTTCTATATTTTTATGCCTTCATTGAAGGTTTGCAATATTTTAATCTACTGGAAATCCCAATGCTGTGCTTGAAAATATAATTTTTAAGTAATGATGGACAAGTATTTCTACTATAAATGCCACCTTC
>CAJNSZ010001656.1:0-23110 GCA_905329745.1 Rotaria sp. Silwood2
TCCTAGCTATATGTTTTTTTCAGGTTTCGACTTCCGATTTCATGCAGAATTGATAATTTGTTGGTGCGTTCGAACAATTTCTGAACAGTAATTCTGACAACTGATGCCAAGATTCATGACATTGACCTCGCTAAATGAAATATATTTTTGCACATTTGTGAATTAAAGCTCTACATTAAGATAGCAAATCTGCCTAAATTATCATCTCTAGCAAAACCCTAGATGTTTATTTTCAGATCTTTAACGAATTCAATAAGGATCCTCTCAGAATTCGCTGTTTTTTCTTGAGACAATGATTCTGTATGGAAAGAAGTGTGTAGGCACAAGAAATTTCAAGATCCTGACACGATTCGAAACAGGATTCAATTAGGATTCTGATCAATTTATCACTTTTCTTTGAACCAGCAACCGTTCAGTAAGTCGTCGAAACATGAAAAAAACATATAGCTAGGAAACATTGAAGATTTTAATACGATAGATGTGGATATGTGTTGTGAATGTTGGTTTATGTTACGTTAACAAATATTTACAGTCACACTTATACAGGATGTCCTAAAAGTAAGGAAACAGGAACAAAATTGAATATCTCCATTATGGCTCGAGTAACTGCGCTGATGTTTTTGTCAATGATGGAGGCATATTTTCCCTAGACTGAAAGGCTAGGGTCTAGAAACCGTAATTCACCTGTGTCTGTTTGCCCGTCTGTCCGTCTGTCCGTCTGTCTATCTGTCTGTCTGTCTGTCTGTAACAAGCGCTTGGTAAAAATGACCATTTCCATGGCAAAAATGACCATTTCTATGGCACAAACGACCATTTCCGTGGCAAAAATGACCATTTCCGTGGCACAAATGACCATTTTTATGGCATAAATGACCATTTTTATGGCACAAATGACCATTTCTGCGACAGGGTGTGGGTGTGGGTGTGGGTGTGGGTATGGGGGGTGGGTGGGTGTGGGTGTGGGTGTGAGTGAAGATTAGATCTACACAAAAACGTACATCCTGACTCACACTCACACCCACATCCTCCTGCCCCCTCCCCTCCCCCACACATACCCGCATTTACACCCAATTTGATTCGTTGAAATCTTGTTCAGTATAGATCTCGCAAAGGAAATTCGACGATTTTCCCAAACTCGATGTCCACAGTAAAAGAACAGCAGCTTTTGAACCCCTTGATGAAAATCAATGAAATCTGTAGCGTAAATAGCTGGATGAAAGGGCTACATCACGATTGGGGGTGCGAGTGGAAATTTGTATGTCATAATCAATAGACACGGCCACACACATCCCACCGCAGGCCCATACCCACAACCACAACCACACCCCACGCCCACAGGCCACGCGCACACCCACCCACACCCAGTACCTTGATAAAAAGCGATTTGTGATGATTCTTTAACTGTTCATGTGTATCGTTTTTCCTTGGCTTACGTTATGATTTTATACAAAAGCCAGGTATAGTCAATTGATCATCTACTCATCACAAAGCACTAATATAATACAAGCTTGTCTTTTGTTCTGAGCTGTAGAGAACGAGAAGGTTGCAATTCGACACGTGGCGAGTTGAATTTTTCAGAAAAAAAAGGGCTTTCATAACGCTAAAAAAAGGGATATCGTAACAAAATTTACAGGGCAATCGTAGCTGTTATTTACAGGGAGTTCGTAACAATTGCAGAGTTTTCGCAACGAGCCAACAGGGATTTCGTAACAAAAATTAGAGGTATCGTAACGAAGTCACATATCAAACCACCGGTTACGATCACCCTGTAAAATTCGTTACGATAGCTCTGATTTTTTGTTTCGAAAGCCCTGATCCTGTCGTTACGAAACCTCTGTTACGGGCTTCCGTACTGTCAATTCGTTACGAAAGCCAGACAAGAAAAATCGTGACGAGTTGCAACTTTTCCGAGAGAAAGCAGTATTTCTTTCCTCACATGGTGTATAAAACTAACTAGAGTGTGAATAGAAGCAACTCAAGCAGATGTTTGAATATTTAGGCATGATTCTGAGTTGGTTATCAACACGAACGGTAAGTAAAGGAGACCATAATGTTCTTTATTAAAATATACTTAGAGCATACCAAAAGTAGTGGCAGTGATACTTTAATTCCTTATATAAAGCTTAAAGAAACTTTTTTTCTATATAGTTTGATAGAGAAAAGAATGCTCTATTTTTCTATGCTATTTGATAATACTTCAACTAATATCGTAATAATAAATTTTCGATAAGCTCTGTTTTGTTTGCCTATGTGCTGATTCCATTGATACTAATTATAAAAAATGCGAGTGAGTATTTTTTGAATAACTTTTGATAGAAACAAGATAGAGAACTGCGATTTTCACCGTTGGAAAAAGGAGATAAAGATGCATCGAATAGTATATTTCAGAGCTTTCTGATGTGTTTTTCGTAAGGTTTTCAATTGACCTTTTTAAGACCAACCTATCTAGTAAATTGTTTACAATGAATTTTCAATTATCAAGTATAAATTCAGATCACTAGTTGAAGATCTACAAAGTACGAAAGGCTCAGATGAATAATATGTGTTACAGTCGAGCCTCTAATACGATTTTCTAGCGAAATCTGTGAAAAAATCATTACTCTTTGCTTTTTCGCTTTTTCATAAAAAAAAAACTATTTTTTCGACAGTTAGAAAATTGAAAAAAAAAAGTTAAGAAATCATATTAAAAAAACTATAATATACGATTCGATGTACGTTCATCTGCTCTTTCCAGTAGTGGAAACCGCAGCTCTTTATCTTGTTTCTGTCAAAAGTTATTCAAAAAATACTCTGTAGTATTCATATAATCAGCACATACGCAAACAAAACAGATCTTATCGAAAATTTATTATTCACGATATTAGTTGAATTGTGATCAAATAGCATAGAAACATAGAGCATTCTTTTCTCTATCAGACTATATAGAAATAAAGTTTCTTTAAGCTTTCTACAAGGAATTAAAGTACCACTGCCACTACTTTTGGTATGCCCTTAAGTACAACGATTCTTTTCTTTTCTTTTCATGCTTCTTTTTTGTTAACATGCAATGTACAAAATAAATGTTTCTCCCGCTGCATTGCAATGTTAAAAGAGAAGAGAATGGCAAGAAAAGAACAAGCGTATATATAATTAAAAAAAATGCATATTTTTCTTAACATTCATGTGAATAATCAACTGAAGATCAGGTCAAAATAATGGGTGGGTCGAAAGTATCGGGACAAAATGTTTGTTCATTATCAAACTACCGAAAGTATTCTAGATAAATGCAAAAAAGTGGGTGCGAACCGAAATTTTATGCTCTTTCCAAATAGGAGTTAAGACATTTTATGTCTAATTTTGCTTACAAGTAGTGATAGAATCTTTAAAAGGCTTAAAAAATTAGTTTGGACGGAATGGTTGAGCCGAAGTTTCTCGGTAATATTTGTTGTACTTTTAGCCTACTTACAAGTATTGTGGATGATTCAAAAACTATAGATTATGATCAGAATTTTGTTTTGTTCTTGTACTAGAGTAGTGAGAGAATCTTTGAACATGCAGAAAAATTGGTTTGGTTGAGAAAAAAACAGACATTTGTTTCTTCCGAACGTCACTATGCGAAGGTGATAAAAACAATCAGATGTGAAAGTTTTGCAGAGCTGATAGTGATCTACAAAATGTGATGTTAAACTCTAATGTAGCTTTTATAGAAGCAAAACTATGAGGCTTTTCTGAGAAACTGTTACTACGTGAGACCAATTTAGGTCAAAAAATCGGTTTTTCAAATACAAGAATAATATGAAAACAGAAAAAAATTAGATGCTTTATGTGAAACACAAAGAAACTGAAATAGTTTATTTTGTATGGCATGATTTGCTCTACAATCTGATATATGAACCAAACTTTCAACATTGAGTTTTGAATCCTAATAGGGAAAATACCAAAGTGTACAAAAGGAAATTTTCGTCCAAACTAATTTTTAAAGCCTTATAAAGATACTCTCTCTGCTTGTTAACAAGACTAGATACAAAATTTCTTAGCTCATATTCGGGAAGAGCATAAATTCCGGTTCTAACCCACTTTTTTGCATTCATCTAGAATACTTTCAGATGGGTGAAAAATGAACAAACACTTTGCCCTGAAACTTTCTGCCCACTAGCTATTCCTAAGATATTCAAAAATTCAAAAAAAAATTCATGATCTCCTATGATCCGGTATTAGACTATTTAGATATATTTCGTTGGACAAAATCCACATTATTAAACATCTCTCCTCAAAATACGATTAAGGTATAGTAACATTAAAGAAATTACGAAAAAATATTCTTAAAACTATTAATAACGAAATGTGTTAAAGAATTCGTCACAATTCGCTTAATATGTAATTTAAAACCAAATTTCATGAAATATGTGTTAGAGTATAAAATCTGTATGAGAAACAAAATTTATCGAAAACATCGATGGCAATATTTACAACTTGAATATCAAAACACATAAAAACAAACATACAAGTTACAATAACAAAAATAAAAGCTTTTTATCAACACTTAGTAATAGAGAATGCATTTCATCGAGATAAAATAGAACTTCTGTCAAATGCGATGCTAAGGTAAAATTGTCAAGTTTTAGTCGAAATCACGCTCTCGTTTCCAGGTAGGTGCGTTGAAACCGTCGGTACCGATCACGTCAGCAAAATTTGCTTAGTTTTCAAGATTGATTTTTTATAAAAGATGGAGGCAAAAAAATAGCTATTCGTTACATGATTTAATGAATAGGAAAGTTAGTGACGTCATTCAACATAATTTATTGTCACGCATTAATATGAACTTTTTTGACTAGCCATTGACTTTTCCAAAATTGTAAATAATCATTTAGCAATGAAATTAAACGATGTGACAACCGCTTCAATCGTCAGTTTTGATGAAAACATCGATGACATGGGTTCTATATATCAATCCAAAGATTTTGAGTAAGTGTGGGTGTGACCAAAAAGAAAAATCAAAAACCTTGGATATCTGAGCAAAGTTTGAACTTAGCTGACTAAAAAAGAAAATTATAACAGATAAAACATACATCTGTATAAAACACTAAAAAATACAACATTTTATGTCAACAGGTAAAAATGTCGGCAAGACATGACAAAGAAAAATGGATACAAGATCAATGCGAGGAAATCAAAGAAGGTTTGAAAATCGGCAACACTAGACAGGCATGTAGTACAATAGAAATGCCAAAGAAGAAGTGTGCGTCAAAAGTAATGGCGATAAAAAACCAAAATGGCAGCATGTTGCAGTCAAAAGAATCCTTGAAACAGAGATGGCCACAGTACTAGCATGGCTTATTATACAGAGTACCGAGGAGGCAGAAACGAAGGAATGAAAAAAATTAGAGTTCATTATTCTTCCCGGTAATGAAGAATCCAAAGATATTTTGTATTCTGAAGTCGAAGAAGCCATACGCTCACTTCAAAGGCACAAAATTCGTGGCGCAGATGCAATAACAGTTGGAATGCTTCAAGCCGGAAGTGAAGATCTTGTTCGAAAAATCCTTAAACCATGCAATAGAGTGTGAGAAGAATGAAAATTACCAGAAGCATGGGCTAGATCAATTCTAGTACTAATATTCAAAAAAGAAGAAATGACTAAATGCTCAAGTTACAGAACTAGCTCACTAATAAGTCACGTTGGAATTATAATACAAATAGTGCTGTTGAGTAGGCTTAAGCATTATCTCGAGCCATATCTTTCAGAAGAACATATAGGTTTCAGAAAAGACAGAAACACCGTGTACCAAATACTAATACTCAGATTCAGAGCCGAGAAGAAAAAAAGAAAAGGCTAAAAGATATACAACTGCTTTATTGATTTTCAAAACGTCTTCGATATAATCTAGCATAAAATTACCTGAAACATCCTGAGATCGTACGGAGTAGAACAAATGCTAGTCACACTACTGCAAAATATCTAAAAAAGACACAATCAGCAGTCTGCATTGGAATAAAGATCGACGAATGGTTTCAAATGAATGTAGGAACAATGTAAGGAGATCCTATATCACCCCTTCTGTTCATCACACAAAATTCGCAGATAATACTGACCTGCTAACTGAGGAATGTGAATCACTTCATCAACAAATCCAAAGAGTGGAAGAAACTCCCGAGGAAGCAGGACTAATAATAAACGTACAAAATACGAAGACGATGGTATTCGCTGATAAAAATATTGACAAACAGGCTCACATTGTGGGTGAAACTATCGAAAATGTTGAAAAATTAGAATACCTTGGAAGTCTGATACTATGGGACAATAACTGCTCAGAAGATATCAAACGAAGAATTGGCAAAGCAATTGGAGCACTGGCTTTTTTGAAACATATATGAAGTAGCAAAAAGCTAAAAGCAGAAAGCAAGATAAGAATCCTCAGAACGTGCGTATTCCGTGTGCTGTTATACGGTTCAGAAACATGGATCTTAAAATAAGCGGATAAGAGAAAATTGCTAGAATTCGAGATGAACTGCTACCGAAGAATATTGAAAGTCAGCTGGAAAGATATGATACGAAATGTCGGCATTTGAATGGAAATGAAGGCACAAGAAGCTGTCATAGAAACAATAATGAAAAGAAAATGTAGACTGTTCGGCCACATCTGTAGGATGAATGACAGTAGACTCCTAAAACACACACTATTCGCGACAGTGGAAAGTAAATCTAAAAGAAGATGATCATGCAAGAAATAACTAGATGATATCGCCGAATGGTGTAATCGTAACATCCAAGACTTGTTCCACCTAGCCTAAGGTAGAAAACGGTAGAGAAAATCGATCACAACAACGGTTGACTCCAACCGGTGAGAAACCCACGAAACATTATGATTATTATTATATTCTTAAATGATGAAAACCTTCTAAGTATTCTACAACAAATATGTCATTAGTTTTTCTTCATTGCTGAGAAAAAGTTCAAGATAATATAGTTCATAACACTAATACAGGACAACAATGAAAAAGTTTGTTTGTTTTCAATTATTTTTAATTTGATGGATTGTTCTCGTTGTATGATGTTCAGTCATCACTCGATTGACTGACTTATCAAATGTTTGTGAAGGAACAACTTCGTTCATCTTATGTAGTCGACAGAGTACTAAATGAATAGCCATTCGTCGAATTTCGCTCGATAAACAGATGTAGACGTAAAAAGGAGCGGCGCTACTGGCATACAAATTGAGTCGAACAACATGTTGGATCAGTGCTTCAATAGCAAGACGATAGGAATCTTTTGATTGAGTAAGTGTAATACCTGTGTAGAGGTATTGAGCACCATAAGGTACTGAGGTAACAATACAAACCAATGTTTGAGCAATGATCAATGAAGTTAATTGTCGTTCTATGCGACGAAAACGGCCTTGATTTGAAGAACCTTGATTTAATTGTTGAACATGAGTGCAAGTTAAGTAGCCAAAGACGATCAGAAAAATGAAAGGCACAAAGAAGTAGATCACTGGGAGAAGAAAATAAGAATAAGCATAAATGTAACCTTTTGATGTGTTAACACATGACAAAGCTCCAGAAGAACTCTAAAAGAAAGAAAAAAAACATAAAAAGATAAGTGAAACTGATATTCTCATGAATTGAACTGTATTAGAACCCAAGCAGATGTGAAAGCTTGAAAAATGCGTGTACAGGCACAGATTGCTATGACATGGCATACGTGTGAACGCGCCAAAAAGTTTACCATATTTGCGATTACACATAGAAGTCACCGCGTATGTAATCAAGAAATTATTAGAATAGCCAAAAAAGAAAACACTTCTGACAAACATGCAGGAACATACAGTAACTTTTCTCCAGATATAAGATTCGAACATGCATTGTTCTATAAGACAAAATTTTCACTGCTCGACTATTTAATTACACTAATAGTGCGAGCAGAACTGGAGGATATGATGATCATTAGATGATTATGCGACATGTATGTACATGAATGACACTAGCCATGGGAGAATTTGAAGAAATGAATATGTTTTTAAGTCAATATAGTGTAATTAGTTAAATACAAGTTCGTTTTCAAAGAGTAATAAATACAAGGGGGAAAGTGCTGGCACCCAGCACCCTGGCACCTCAGCACCTGCTCAGCACCTGCTCAGCACCTTGACACCTTTTCAGCACCTCAGCACCTTTCCAGCACCTCAACACCTACTCAGCACCTGCTCAGCACTTGTGGGTTCTGTGAAGGTTAGAAAGTTAGAACATAAATATTAATTAAGAAGTTGCTTAGAAATAGGGTAACACTATTCAGATTCGGTTTTGTGGAACTCACGTATATTTTCGAAGAAAATAGTGAGTGTAAGTTNTTCAGCACCCGCCCAGCACCTACTCAGCACCTGAGCACCTACTCAGCACCTCAGCACCTGCTCAGCACCTCAGCACCTGTCCAGCACTTTTCGGTGCTGGATGCCAGCACTTACCCCCTTGAATAAATATATACACGTAAAAGAAAAAAACAAAATTATTGCATAAGAGGGCAGTACACGGCAAAATATTAAAAATTTACCTCTCGATGGAGAAATGGTTTGGTAATCGGTTTCCTAAATACGGTCTTCCGACACAGATAGATTGAATTCATAAAAATTCTAGTCATCTTGCATATATACGTAAATAACACTTTGGTGCTGACATGTGAGTCATATATTTTGCACCAACATGCAAAAAGCTTCAATTCAAGAACTTGAAAGGATAAAAATCATGCATGATCTGGAATGCTTTGAGTGAAAACTTCAAAAATTATCTTTGAATGCATGTATTAGTGTTCTACATTTATGCGCAATAATCGCAAGCAATCCAAACTGCTTCTATGTTCGTTCATGCGATTTACGGTTTGAAAAGTCTTATGAAAGTAAACGCATCGCTGAAAATTTTCCATGAATACACCTGTTTTTTAGCTTTTGCATCTAACTGAGAAAACAGACAAATAAAGGTTTAACAAGTTCATGAAAAGTATGCCCAGCCACTTTTTTATAATATTAATCACTGATGATATTTTGATTTGTTTCTGCTTTATCGTATAAAGTCATTGAAATTATTCTATTATTTGTTTATATTTCTATCTTCTATTCAACAAGTATGTCGTCAGCGTTTTACCTTAATTATATCATTGTAAATCAATTGAGGTATATTCATGAATACCCATACGAGTGTATTTACTGTAAGAAATATTCGAGCCCATTTAATAGAACTGAATTGACGGATATTGGCCGATCTACCGGTTGCTGCCCATTGATCGAAAGTACAAAGGCATTTTGTATATAAGGTACCGAAATTGGCCACGCCAGTTATATAGTTTCGAATTCTACAAATGGCTGTATTATAAAAAAACAGAGCAAAGTTACCTTGAACCGATAAACCATCGGTCATTATTCGATAACCAAGAGCAATACCCAAAAAAACAAGATCAAAAACAGCCGCAACGAGAATGTATTGACTAGAAGCGGTACGACGAAGTTGTCGTTTTGATGAGAAAATAATGAGAATTGCGAGAGATCCAGTGACACCAAACAACCAGAAAAAGATTCCGGCCACTGTATTAACATACTTGCCACCTCGAACAAGATCCTCTATCGATACTACCATCTCGTCTTGCTTGATAAATCACAATAATGTGTAACGTAAGAGCGATTGTTTTTTTTTCAATCTTTACATCGAATGACAACATATGAGAAGACAATCTCTTTTATACTGTTTAACAGTTACCTTATCGCATGATACTAACAGATAATTTTTTCATTAAATAGAAATCATACAGAGAAAATGCATTCATCTTGATCCAAAGGTTACTCTTATCTCCTTTCAACAGATTATAATGATAATAGCAGCAAGCTATGATAATCGGCCTCTGCAAAAGTTCGTTCTTGACAGGTAATTTTAGTCTAGAAGCGCAGATTTATCTATCAAATCACAATTTACGTTCATTTTTCAATATTTTCTGAACAATCACACATAATTTCTGCTATACAGTGTATTTAAAGAAATCGTTCAATAAAATATGAGTAGTTCTCCCACAATGTAATTGATTTGTATCGGATGATTCTACTTTCATTTGATCCTTATGAAACTTTTATTTTATAGAACTTTATTCACAGCATTTTCTTTTCAAACTTCTAATTAAATTTACAGTATAAGTAATTTTTAGCCATTGGCTTTTCCATTTCGTTTATTAACTATTCTACTTACATAGCATTCCCATATATGTTAGGAAAAAACTAATCCCTTTGTCGCCACTGTCTTTTAGCATTGATGATAAAATATGATACAATCTTGTAAGGTTTTGTCAGTTTTCTACATGGCATTGCTGAAAAATCGAATATTTCAATTTAATTCTATTGAATAATTTCTATTCTGAATAATCAAGCTGACCGAATCTCGGAATCTGCCCACTTTTCATCGGATCGCTTCACGATAGTACTCTCTAGATGCTCGATCTAGATGGGCATGTTCTTGAACAACAAAATATCCCAGAAATATTTTAGAAAAATAATTATTTTGAAAAAGTAAGTTTTGTATGTTCATTCGGGTGTGGTTGCGGTTGTGGGTCTGTGATTGAGTGTAGTTTATTCTTCTCCATTCACCAACACCATTCGGTTTGATTATTCATTGATATTTGATTCATTATGGAAATCAAATCTTGAAACCTGGCGTCAATCAAATGAAAGTTGGTTTAATAAAGCAAGAAAAGTCATCTTTTTTTATTTTATGAATTTCTCAAAACATTTTTTTCTTTTTATTAATAAAAACAATCGGATTCTTTTAAGGTATCAAAGCTACGATGTTTTAGTTTAAAAAATTTCATTTGTAATAATATGGAGTTTGTTTATCTGAAATAACGTCTTAACAAGTTAAATTATGCTGAAAAACTGCAAGTTCATCTTAAAAGTGATAAATTAATCGAGACAAGATGTTGAAAGATATGGAAATCTGTTATTGATGCAAATTTATTTCGATTTTTATATTTATTCAGAATGCCCATTACCATTGAATGATATAGTACAAATAACTAATTCATTTAAAATTTATTCTTTTTTGTTAATCATCAATAGGCAAATGTTAAATATTTATTTGATCTAATAATATCATTTCAACATCTTTTCTCTTCTTTCACTAATACACTTCAGTTTTTTGATAGGCTCATATAAGATATTTGTCTTTATGAAAACTGAGAACTTTTTACTCCAGCTATATTATTTTATTTTTAGTAATTATCCATAAATATTCAATTGACCCCATAACGACTATATTTGGTTTGTCTGATATTCATCACTTTATTTATTTCTCGAACGATTCAGTGAATTATCTCCTAATATTTCTTACATCGAAGTGTACAAAAGTAAATTTATGACAAAGTCCAAAATATTCACATACTTAGGGCTTTTCAAAAGTAGAGGCAATAACACTTTAATACTATATTACAATTTAAGAAACTTTTTCGTTCTATAGTCTGATATAAAAAGATTGCTCTATTTTTTTATGCTTTTTGATCATACTTCAACTAATACAATAATAATAAAATTTTGATAAAACCTGTTTTTCTGTCATCAATGTCGATTATGATAACGCATATTGAGTGGACATTTTTTGAATAACTTTTGATAGAAATAAGATAGAGAACTACGATTGTTATTATTCGAAAAAGAAAATGAAGCTGCATCGTAATCGTATATTACACGTTTGTTGACATGGCTTTTTTAAGATTTTCAATCGACCTGTTTCAAAACAAACCTACTTCGTGATGTGTTTACAGAAAATTCTCAATTTCCAGGTGTGTATTTAACAGTTTATGGGAGATCCAAAAAAAATGTACAAGAATTAGATGTTTAGAATCAATCTTAATGAGTTATAGATGTTCTAGTCCAAATTCTCAGTGATTTTTCTAGTAAATTCTGAGAAGAAATAAAAAACTATTTTTTTCAATGCTTAGAAATTGATTGAAGAAACTTCAGATAGCGTCTAGATAAATGTATAATATGAAATTGAATGTATATTCATCTCCGCATTTCAAACTTGAAAATTATAGCTCGCTATCTTGTTTCTATCAGAAGTTATTCAAAAAACATGGTATAACCATCAAATATCAAAAGAAAATAGCTCTTGCCGAAATTTGAATATTAGATGAAGTATGATAAATATGTGAATGTGGTTGTGGTGTGGGTGTTCTCTTCATTTACACCATGAAACCAACACTCTCACCCACACCCACCATTGGCACTGTAACGCAAGAAGATTGAATATATTCGACTTAATTTATCAATCTCACTGCCAAATTAACAAATTTAAAATAATAGTTATCCATGGTGAATATGAATTGAGATAATTACTGTAAAAAGTATTTGCAGTTGTGACATGCGAATGTGAGCATAGGAGAATCGTTCACATTCAGGTTTTTACCAAATGATTACATTCTTTAGGCATTGAGTTTTCAGAATTCGCTGAAATGTATTGAACACATTAAGGCTACATTAGATTTAGCTTCTCCTGAAAGTTTACTGATGCTAAACTGGGGAAAAACAGCCAGTCAATTATTTACCGAAATACGTAAGCTGTCAGTACTTTATGAGTTTATTTCATCTGAAATAAATAGATGATACAAAGTAATATTTCGACAGAGTTATTACCAATGAAGATGAAGATCCCCAATCAAGTGTTAATAACAACGCTATTTTTTTTTACAATGGATGCATATTAAGACCATTTGCTTCTCATCGTGAATATTTGAACAATAAAGTTTATAAAAAGTAAAGCAAACATCCTCGAGTGTGTAAAGTTTTGCTAATTGTTTAATTTATTATTTTAGCTTGAATAAATACAGATTGAACTAAGTTTTTGAATTATGTATCTGACAATGGTTTGTGAATAGCAGAAAGCATATTTATGAAATATTGACGATTGGTCAAAATGATTTCTGTTCGACTAATATGAGTATAATATTCGATTTTCTTATGAAGAAATTGCTATGAACAAAACAACGATAGATCTTCCAGCGTCCTTCAGACAAAATAAATAGATGAATGTTTTGATTGGGCACTACTGTTCTAATACTTTTAGTTTCGCTTGAATTTTCCAAGAATCAAGAAAAAGCAAACATTTTCTGCTGACGAGAGGATGTAGAATTTTGTTTTAAAAAGTGTGACATTTTTCATTGCTGGTTTCTTGAGATTTTTAAGGTCATACTGTAACATTTGCTGCTACAATTAAGTCTTTTTGCACTCTGGTTTCTTTCGTTCCAGTTGTCCAAAACAAAATTTTTCTATTTTATCTAAAAAATATGATTGGACACATTATGATATCATGCTTATGAAGATATTCCTGTATCGGAAGATTTTATTAACAAAACTACTGAATTCTCTCTTCAGTATTGCAACAAACATCATCATTAATATTGACTTTACTTGGACAAACATTAGACAATAACTGCGATGAACCTTTGATGAAATTTCCAAATGTCAACAACTTTTTAATTGTTAGCAAAATTTATAAATATTCTTTCTTTTGTAACAGAATTGTAGATAAGCATGTCGACAAATATTAATTGTAATAGAATAAGTTGCGAAAGATAGTCATTTTGGAGAAAAAGACTACTTTACAAACAGTAGTCAGTGTTTCCACATAAGCTAAAAGTCAATTTTATCGATGAATATGTACTATCAAACTAAAAGTAAACTACCTTTATTTGGTTAGATATTTCATAAACATGTTCACTTTAGCATTTTTATGTACAATACAGTATCTATACAATATTTCTTCCATGTATTCTTCTAACTTTGATTGCTAAGTATATTATTTGTTAAAAATTTATCGGATTATACGTATTCATAATTCATGTTCTCATAATACTGAAAAATTATGGTTTTAATCCGTTTTGCTGTATTTTTGTCGCAACAATTATCTTTGATAAAATATCTTTTGGTGAAGTATTATAAACATTTTACTGAGTATTGCTTTATAAATTTGCTCTATTAATAATAAGATTTGTTTGGCAGGGTGCGTAATTGATATTCCACTTGTAAAATTATAAATAGATGATTGCAAAAATTGTTGATGTGCTGGATAATCTAATGATTTCTAAACTAATTTCTTGATTGTTACCATTAATATCATACGACAATATATCTGCTACACTGACAGAAATAGCTTCATTATTATTCTTTGTTTATTTTTTTACCAGATTAATTCGATCTTTTGATTATGCATAAGAATATTTATTCCAATTGAATTACATTTGCGCGTTTTAAGTAACACATATTCATCCCGTTCTATAATATTTTCTGCAAAAAATATCTGAATTTGTGATTTTTGTCGAATCACTTCTAATTTCATAATTATATGAATCGGCTCTAATAGTTTTTTATGTAATTATTAATGTGTTAGTAGACATTCGTTTGCTTCGTGGATATACACTAACAACATTTAAATGAACAATATTTCCATTACTAAATTGTATAAAAAATGTTGTTCTTTGATAATTATTGCTTGAGATTTTTGAACTATTTATAAAGATGCAATTAATTTAAAGGTTTCCAGATTTTTCTTTTATTGGGCTTTGAATGAATTCAGCTTCTTCAATTAATTGAATTGCTGATTTTGGCCCATACCAGAGATGAGTACAGGACGACTTTCTTTGTTCTGTCCTGTCCTACTGAGCGGCAGACCAGGAAGAAAAATGACTTACCGTCTTGTCTTGTTTGACAGGACAAGACATAACAAGTCATTATGCCGAACAAATGCGTCACTTTCGTTAATTTTCGATCAAATCAAGTATATATTTAACTTTGTAGTGATCTTATAATGGATTTGTTTCCTGAGTCTTTCAAACGTCACAATTCTATTCTTGATTAAAGGTAATTCAATAAATAAATAAAAAATAAACACTAAAAGTTATCAGTTTTATAACATACATACAGCCAATTTTCCTAATAAGAACCAGAGATGGGATCGGTTGGCATTCTTTCCTAACGGAACCGATTCCATATAGGGGTGGACAATGTATGTGAATGCAACTTAATTAAGTACATAGAGCACTAGAGAAGTTTTTTCGCCCGATTCTTGTAAAACCCTCAGTTTGAGTTCAAGTATTCCGTTATAATGCTTAAACATATGTAGGATTATGTGCAAAATTTCAAACTTCTAAGTCTTGTACTTTGCTGTAGCCGATCATTTCTTTTATGCTAATAACGTGGCATTTTCTATAAGCTACATGGTGGGTGACTTACAAAAAAACGGAGGAACTGTGCATTTCATATTTTGATCCCTAAGAAAATTCTATTGAAAAACAAACGATACCAGAAGATGCAGCGTGAAAAGCTATACAATCTACAATGTAAAGCTTATATTGATTGTGCACGTTTTGTTTCGAAATAAATGGTATTCTGAGCGACCAATTCTGGACTCTGCGAAAAGTAGTCTACAGAATTTTGCTTTTTTTCAAAAAGAAAAAGGATATAGTTAAGATAAACTGTTGTTTGTAATTTGTAGAGTTTTTCACGCTGCATCTGTCGCCATATTCTGTTTCTTTGAAAAAGAACGTATTGGGTGAGAAAAATATGAAATACAAAAAAACGAGGTCCTCGTTTGGGTAGAATCTTTGCAGTCTAGGAAATTGGTCGCTAAGAATTTTGCTTGTTCTTAATAGCAAAAACTGCATACATAATATAAATTGTCCATTCCAAATTGTACAGTTGTTCACGCTGCATCTTGTGGTGCATTTTGTTCTTTTTTAGACACAACATATCAGATACTGAATAAGAAAAAGTGCGTTCATCGCATACGAAAAAAACACTTTTTTGCAAGGTCAAAATTCGATCGTTCAGAATTTTGTCGCTTTCAGAAACAAATAAATGCAACTGTAAAATAAGGCATCTTATGCAAATTGTAGAGCTTTTCACGCTGCATACTGTGGTGTGTTTTGCTTTTGTTTAATAGAAAATGTTAGATAAAGCAAGATGAAATAAGAAAGAAGCGAATTAATCTTTAATCAAAAAAACATTGTTTTTGCAACGTCAAAATTTGATTGCTCACAACTTTGTCGAATTTTTAACACAAAAAATGCAACTGTAAAATTAATTGTCCTGTGTAAATTATAGAGCTTCTCACGCTACATCTTCTGGCATATTTTGTTTTTCTAATAGAAGGAATTTAGGAATCAAAATATGAGACACAAAGTTCTCTCATACAAGATGGGTCATCCGTTAGCAGGCTGCGTGACCTAGCGTAAAAGAAATGATCGGCTACAGCAAAGTACAAGACTTAGAAGTCTGAAATTTTGCACATAATCCTAAATATGTTTAAGCATTATAACAGAATACTTGAAGTCAAACTGAGGCTTTTAGGAGAACCGGGCGAAAAAACTTTCCTAGTGCCCCATGTACATTTATTAAGTGAATCATTTAACACTTAATTCATTAATATTAAGTGATTTCCGAGAAGAAAATATCATTGTATATGCATTTTTTA
The DNA here is from genome assembly GCA_905329745.1 of Rotaria sp. Silwood2. NCBI lineage: Eukaryota > Metazoa > Rotifera > Eurotatoria > Philodinida > Philodinidae > Rotaria > Rotaria sp. Silwood2. The sequence goes on from CAJNSZ010001656.1 coordinate 16,471, forward strand.
TCAGAGAAAAATTAGTTTGAGAAAATATTAGGAAGAATCTCTAAGCTTGTCAAGGAGGATCTAGAAATGATTCACCAAAGCTTTCAAGGCTATGTGGTGGTACGGCGTTAACAGGACGATTTACTAGTAACGCTATAGAAAAACACGAATTTTGAATAGCTTCAGTTATACTTAATTCCGAGAAAAAGTCAGATTAATATATGATGTTCTATTCATTTACAAAATGTCGAAACTAATCTCGCGACTTAACATCAAGTTACAGTTGTTTCTGTTTTGAAATTCATTTTAAATTAGATGATAAATGAAGTAGGCTTGGGTGAATGCCGTTTTAATGCGAAACTTTTCTTCTCGAAAATCTGTCTTTGAATAACAATGTTCTCCAACTAATTTTAATCTAAGGATACCCCATATGTTTCATTACGATCAAACTGCGACGCAGTCGTTAAAAAAGTGGCGACATGGGACGTCAGTCGAAAAACTGTTTCCTGTACATGTCTTCAAACATCTTTTCTCTGCTGGTTAATTGAGAGGCATTGTAAATCCTCACTAACCAACAAAATATCTTGCTTGAATCTAATTTACTGAAGAGACATCATTGGAAGCAGATATCTCAATCTCGATAGATTTTAGCCAAACTGCATAGAAAAGTCTTGGTTTTGAAGAAGTTCCTTTATAGAAAAAAATGGCGGAACTCAATAGTACTCATCTCAAGCTTATCACCTAATCACTTACTCAATTTGTAATGGACTGTTTAACAGAAGAGCTTACAGTTAAGAGATAGTACTAAGGGCTTCGTTAACAATCAACATTATTCAATCACATATTGGTTGCTGATATTTACAAAGCAGTAATGAAGAAGTGTAGTTGTTTGCGATTAGTTTGAAATGATTAAGTCATAGCCAAAGCTTTAATCTACACATTATCCCTAGATAGCCCGAAAACAATGTAGAGATAGAGACTATTGTCACGAATTTTATAGAACCGCTCGTATAAGAAAACTGCATGATCGGCCATGATTAATATCAAAGGATGTGATGAATGATTCCAATCCAAGAGAGCTAAGCTGATGAACAGACCTAACTCAGGGAGTTTGAATAAAGCTGTCATAAGCCTAACAATTGTTGTCTATGAAGTTGAATCAAAGTGTTTTAGCTGAAGGATTGCAATCTGACTCCTCCTTGGTTGAAATTCTCATGGGATGCATACAAATTAAACTAGTTTTTTCCAATCATTTGAATTTATGAATACAATAGAGCTGCTACTCTATTTTTTGAGCTGTTTTTAGTGCTTTTAGAGATCATTACTCCTTAATATCTGTATATAAGGTATTTTTCAGAATTGTGGTAGAGACTTTTTATTTAGCGAGACTTACTTAAGTACATTAATTAAGTGCAAAGTGGCCCACTTTATTTGAAAATTAAGTGTTAAATGATAGCTGTAAACTTCATTTTTAATTGATGTTTATGGCCTACCCGTAATTCCATCTCTGTCAGAGATGACATCGGTTGTAATTTCTTCCGAAGCGAAAATATCGCTGACCGAACCGAACGTAACCGATTGAATTTTGAAAAAATTTCGACTGAAGCGATTTCGATTTCGGTCGGTCGGTTCGGTTTGGTTAAGAACAGCTATTTCAGAGGTGCGATGAATTTTATTTTTTAATAAGAAGTTTGAAATAAATATATAGAAAATTTTATATTCCTGCATAGAGAAATATTTTCTGCATCGAATGGTGCAAAAATCATTCAATTATCTCGAAAAATGAAGAAGTAACTACCGGTAGATTGCGAATAATCGAATTGGTTCTTTTTAGGAGCACTGTTTCTAATAAGAACAGACTATGCAAAATATATAGAAAATCAACTTTTATCAGGAAATGAACTTTTTTCATGTCTGAACTTGAAATTTTTTTTGTGCATCCGTCACAAAAAAATGTTCCTTAATTGTTGATTCATAAACCTCTAGAAGTTCAAGGCAAACAGAATTTTTCTGTTTTATCAATGACATAAATTTGGAATTGTTGTATTACAATTAAATAATATGTTAGTTGAATGATGAAAACTTAGCGCTAAATTCTTATTGATCGAAAGTATGGAATTTTGTGCTTTATCTACAACTTTTTTTAATAATTGACCTCCTTTAGCCATAAAAATAAATCTTGATAAATTTAAATAAAGTGTCACGAACAATTATATATTCGAGAACATGGATTGAAGACGGTAATTTCAATTGAAAATCAAATAAATTTCAATTTGATTAAGTAAACTGATTACAAAATTACAGAAGTTTATTACTATTGTTCAACTCGTTTTCATTTATTTTGTCTCATACGATTTGAAATAATCAAGAAGTACAGTACCCGAAAGAAGTATCCCTCCCATCTTGGATCTTAGGTCCTATGAGAGCTAAATGTCTGAAAATGTGTATGTGGGTAGTACACCACTAATGTAGGTCAGCAGTAACCTCCGAAATGAAATCCTCAAGCAAAAATGGAGTTATAACAAGTGAGGTCCACGATTATCGTGAACCTCGTAACTCAAGAATAGAAAAGTCTTTTGAGCCGTCCAATACCTCATTTTGAAGCCCTACAGTATAGCTATTTCTGATATAAACTTTATCATAGTTCATCAAGTTATTGATTAATTAGGTCATTTTTACTAAAAGCATGCATACACAAAAAAGCAGTGGAGTACCATTGAATGATCAATAACTCAGCAATAGTTTGATAGATTCATATGAAATTTTCAGGGGATGTTTCTCCGTAGTTGCCAATTGTATTTTAAAAGTTTCTGAAGCAAACACTGTGGTGAACGGAAATGGCTCACCGATCATCATTGAGAACTTGGGTGTGGGGGTGGATATGAGTATGAGTGTCTTCTCTCTTCATATCCACATGCTCATTCACAGATCCACCCATACCCACACGCACACGTACACGCACAGCCCACAAGCACATCCATACCCACACCCATACCCTTACCTAACGTGTGCGTTAGTTTTTTCCGACCCTCTTCCCTCCTCCACTCTGACGAAAAAAATCGAAGTACCATGAAAATGCCATATATTTCGACAAAATGACGAAATATGTCGGTAAAGAAAAAGTAAAAAAAAACAAGTTATTCCTTTGCGATAGACTTCAAGGCAATTTGAACAGCAAAAGAGCCAGTGCCCCAATCCTTCACACTAAAATTTAATTTAGATTGACTTTGGAAAAGGGCTATCATTTCCAGAGAAATAAAGTCATTTTCCTACAGCGAGTTAGAATAGGATATATTTCATATTACACGAAATATTTTAATAATGCATAAATTTGCCTCTGTTGAGAGAAGGTGCTAGTACTCGTCAATTGACAAACTTTTCTTCATGTATTTCAACGACCTGCATCGTTACTGCATCCATGGTTTTTTGAATATTGATGATTGTCTCTTGAATTATCTCGTTCATTCGTACGTCGGATGGAAGACCAGACGGCATGAATTTATCAACTAAATGGATTTTAAACAATGTGTTTCGTGCAAGAAAGATAAAAAATTCTGTTAGTAACTTATGAACTTACGTTGTTGTGACACTTTTCTCGGTTTCCGAAGATAATTTAGGATTTCGACAAACTATGCTACACTTGTCACAACTCAATTCGCGCCCAGTGATCAAGATATGCTGAATAATCGGAAGCGAAAGAGAACGATTTCGAATATTTATCTGCCTAGGAAAGGGTGCCCAAAAATGTTTTCCCAGGAGTACAGCTCCAACGTCAAGATATATAGAAATGAATTTCATACCAAATGATAGCTCGTCGAAAATGGGATTTAGGAGTGTAATTGATAAGTCTTAGGAAGATAATGATCTACAGAATTGCAAATTTTCAAGAATTTCTAGAATACACTATTTACGACACAATATTTTAGAAGATAAAGTTTAAACTAACTATTAGTGTTTAGGAAAGTTTCTTCAAAAGCTTTATTAGTGTGGCTATAGGTAAATTCGAAAAGTCCTCGTGATCGTGATCGTGACTGTGACCATGACCAGTATGTCGTGACTACGGCGTGACTGTGACCGAAAAATCATGGTTACGGAGGTCTATAATGAATATGAATGAGGAAGAGTAAAAGATTTAAACTGAAACTGAACACTTTGATTCTTCAAAAGATGTTTCGTATTTATAGGAGCTTTCTAAATTTCATGATTCGTATAGATCACATCAATGAAAATACAATATTTATTTGACACCAAAAGATTTAAACAAAAATAAATTGTTTCACAGTTGAAAAGTAGCTGTCTTCATCAAACGGATGTGAATCAGCATTCTTTACGATTCCGGTGCTACTTTATTAACAACCATTCTCGATCGTCGCCATCGTTCGAAGTGAATCGTAAATAGTACATGAATTAATTGTCGACGAAATCGTTCGGATGCACAAATGTAGATAAAAAATGGGCTCTAAAAATGTATAGAAATATTTTTTTTCGAACAGAATGATGATATGTAATGTAGTTTGATCGATTCATATCTTACCCCAAAGTTAATATAATATAATAAGACAGTTATAGTGGCAGTAAACTGTATCTTTGTTGCGATAACAGGATCACTCATGAGACTCGTGTTTAATGTAAGAGCCACTGGAATGACGTATGGCAAAACAGTAAAAGCATTGACAATAACTTGTACAAGGACCATCACTGTCAATTGTTTATCGAGTTCACGTCGAACAAGAGGCAATGTTCGATAAGCCAGTCGTCGCACATTATAATATGCCAAGGATCCGAACAAGATTGTAATGACAACAGGAAGAACACCTGTAAGAACAAGAGTGACACAATAAGTACGATATTGTGAAAAGATATTGTTTTGAGATGTGCAAGTGGCTTTGCCTGTAGTAGGCGAAATATTTTGATTGAAAAAGATCAAAGATGGAATTCCATGTAGAATCCATATGATACTAGATACTGCCGTTAGACGATGAGCCACTTGAATATTACTCCATTGTTGCCAGCGAGGACGAAAACAAGTTGCAAAGTATTGATCAATTGTCGCCAAGATAATACTTGTAAATGAGACTAATGCAGCTATTGGAAAAAGGAAATATCGTAATTTACAGAAGATTAATGAAGTTTGTGTCCAATCAATACCAAAGCCGGTGATCATTATACGAGCTAAGAGGCCCGTTATTAACTGACCAACATTGACAATTGACATGATTGTTAAATAGAATGCACATGAACTTTGTCGAAACGTTCGAAGACTTAGAAATACAATGACATTGAGAAGTCCTCCAAGTGTACCGACAATGAGTAGAGGAATACCAAAATAAATGCACATTTTTTGAGCAATAAATGCAAGAGATTCAGCAAGTGATGTTGACATTTTGATTCGATGATTTCAGATCTGATGTATAATTTTATCTACAATAGTCATTATCATTCATACAAAATAATTCCCGCATAGGTCTCGGAACAATCAGACAATTTTCATTGGTAAATCCATTAGAAAAAGGTCGCCGTTTCAACATGGAGAAAAACGAGATTCTATGCGTCAAAACAACGTTCAAATTTAGAATACATGTGTCAATGTCAGTTTCGCTCTAAATTATATAGGAATGATGCTCAACTTAAAGGATGAAACATGCATTAAAGGTATTCTTTCGAACGGATTTCAGATCCTCAACTATCTCGTGTTCTTAAATTCAAAGCTTTTTTCTCAACCAACTCTTCTGGACCATGAAAAAGGCTACGATACGCTAAGAACTTATTCAAAAGAAAAAAAAGGCGAAAGTCTGAGAGTGATTACTTATGAGCAAATGTTCTTCGCTCGTTGATACATCTCCGGTTTGATAGAGAGAAAAATAAAACATGGATAACCAATCAAGTTCTTGTTCCTGCATTCAACACGGGAGCAACGTTTATAAACTCTGAATACTTCAATGACATTATTTTTCTTTGAGATACATTACACCAGCACACAGAAAATAATTCGTTTTGTTGCAACATTCCGAATATTCGAAGCACTATGATATCTGTTTAGGATCAAAATAGAGTCATATCCTCTCTTTTTTTTTATTTCCTACCTTAGGTAGAAAAATCGATGATACAACCAGGAATTAGACAGCAATGCTTATGTGCACGAACTGTTTCGACTCTTTTTCAGAGTTTTTTTCAAATAAAAACCTGTCTGTTGGCAGAGAATAAGATCAAAACAGCGAGAAATTACTCAGACGACTCCAAAGCAAATGAGAAAAAATGGCATCACATCGAATACGTTGCTAATAAAGGGAGCAAAAGAAATCAACGCATCACTAATACGAGTTTCACAGTGAGACATCAATGAGCAGGTTTCAACACATCAATATAAGAAAACCAGTTCTCTTTGCAAGATCAATAGAAAATCGCAAATTTATTTCGTTTTGAACTGTGATTGGAAAATAAAAGAGATATTAGACTATCCATTATTTCGACTAATTTATTCAGTAGTATGCCGTTTCGTTCTTTCAAAGAATCTCTTCAAACACAAAAAAATGATACAAACATTCCAATGTAGATGATTTATTTTTCTCGCCGTTGTATTGGAATGTTTATAAATAATAGAACAGAAAAGTTGTCTACTTTTGCTTTTTGCTATTTATAAACTCTCTGATTTAGTTCTTTC
>CAJNSZ010001657.1:0-17408 GCA_905329745.1 Rotaria sp. Silwood2
AGGTCATTTTCATGAGTTGTTTTGTATGTTTTTCAAATATGATTAGTTTTAAAAGAATTTCGTCTTATACATTATCGAAGAAAAAGACGTGCCCGCTCCTCCTCTTTCGATTGGTGAAAACTGCAGGTAGCTAGATATTGCGGTTGTCGAGTTATTGAGCTTACATTCACCCCTCTTTTATTCTGGCGCGGACATTAGATAATGATAATGAAGAATGCCTTCTGAAGAGAATCCGATTTCAAAAGAGTTACACTTACTCACTGTATTCGTGTGGACACTTGTTTGCTGAAGACAAGAATAATAATGTAATGTATCGACGTTGTTCTATACAGCAGATAAAAGAATTACGCTGCTTATACAAACATCACTATTTAAGTATGACTTATGTGCATTCATCCGTTTAAGTTAAATTACTCATGATTACATATTATTGCGAAATCTAGAAAGTGAATCGTAGATTGATAAAAGTATGCGCTATATCATGTCTTCACTTGGTTTTTTCTCACCGTTGTACAGGACAGATAAAATATTAAGGCTTCACATGCAAGAGTAAGCTGCTTAGTACCGTTGATCCTGATAAAACAAAGCTTCAAACGTCCCTTCTGCATACGATACAAGATATTCCCTCTACTGAAAGGAGGGTCATACGCTGAGTGAGCTATCTTCGTTCGTTCGTATGTTCGTTCATATGTTCGTTCGCTCGTTCGTATGTTCGTTCGTATGTTCGTTCGTTCGTTCGTATGTTCGTTCGTATGTTCGTATGTTCGTTCAGTCATAGTAGCACCAGGGTGATTCATTTCAACACGTAAGATAAAGCTTGACCAAAGGTTTTTGGAGTCGAGGAATTCAAATCTGGTATTAGTTTTAAAAAATTTCCTATCGGATTTTTCGTAAAAATATGCTTTTTTGCAAAAAAAGTGTTTTCTTTTATAAAGTTTGATCAAAGGTTCTCGGGGTCGAGGAATTCAAATCTGCAATTAGTTTTTAAAAATTTCATATCGAATTTTTTTGTAAAAAGGCATATTTTTACGAAAAACTTGTTTTTTTATAAAGTTTGACCAAAGGTTTCTGGGGTTGAGGAATTCGAATCTGGTACTGTTTGTGAACACTTTGTATTGTTTTTTTTGGTTGTAGGACCTTCTCCTTCGCGAACAAGTTGCGCTGAAACTTTATAGAGTCGGCGGAGTCATTTGGAACTTTGCAAATTATCTGAGATGACAACGCTGAATTGGTGCATAGAGTGAAGGTTTCGGTAGCATTTGCATGCGACATTTGATGCTTTCAAAACACTGGAATGCTTTCGTTTTTTCTTCCAATATGAGGTCTTGCAGTGCTTCGTTCAATCTAGCTCGCATTTCGCTGATCGTTCCCGTTGAAGACAATGCTTTATCGTGGAAACTGGAGCTCAGACCAACGCAATCTGAGAAACCAATTTCTTGATACGCAGATTTGAGACGAAGTTTGCTGTTTGCTATGGATTTGTATGTGACTTTATACTGAAGTATGATACTGTTCCAGCACTTGTATATCTCGTAGGTAAGTCTAGAATTCGGAGCTGATTGCTAAAACTGACTTTTGTTTTGTCTGATATTGCATTCATGAAGCTTTTATTTTGATAATTTAGTTATACAATTATGATTAACACGTGAGACAGCAAAACTTGATAGAAGCGGTTAGAAATACTACTGTGAATAAAAAATGTGTCATCGTTCATAGCTTAGTACGAAATGAGAACGTTAATAAAAAAAATGAATCGTCTAAAGAAATGAAGCAAAACTTTTTTGAGTTTTTTTTGCAATTGTGTCTAATCTTTTGAGTTCCTGCAGTTGTGCTGCTGATGGTTTCACTTGTAGAGATGAGAATTCCAAAGGTCGCACGATCAAAAGATCATCAACCCGTTTAACATGTGATAATGGAACATAGATCGATGCGACTTCAACTGGGCCAGGAGGCGTGACAAGATCAACAATAATTTTTCTCAAAGTTTGACCTTGGCTTTTATGCGTTGTTATGCTGTAGGCGGGTATTAATGGCAGCGCTTTACGCTTTATTGAAATTTTTGTTGTTCGTTTGGCAATCTTTGCAGCTTTTGTAATAGTTTCGCTAAGAAATTCTTTGATATGAAAGAGAAATCTTTTCTCACTAATAGAGATAGGAATAATTTTTGTTTCAAGCTCATTGAGTACAGAATCAAGCTTGCAGCTCGAGAACTCTACCAAAGCGTATTTTGGTAGTGTTATAAACTTAGTATGCTTTGGAAAAACTGTGTCGTCGAAATGAATATCATCACAACATTCATCATAAACAAGCTGACGAAATATTCCGCGTGTACCATTGGAGAGTCCTAGCTCAGTCGCAATATTTTCCGTGAGTAAAACGGGCATTTCCGGTACAAGTGGTAAGTATCCAGGCAGGTGCTCTGTCGTGTTATCTGGTAGTTCGAGAATTGCTTTACGTAAACTTAAATCATCAATGGCTGTATTATTTATATACTTAGGGTGTACCAAAAGTTCTGATCACGGCGTTACTTAGCCATATAGTAAGCTTTAAAAATCTTTCTTTCTATATAAGCCTGATAGAGAAAAGAATGCTCTATTTTTCTATGCTATTTGATCATACTTCAACTAATATTATGATAATAAATTTTGGATAAGACTTTTTCCGTTATCGTCTGTGGTCTAGTAAGTTTTGGATTGCAGTATCCAATNGTTTGTATGTATGTATGTTCGTTCGTTCATTAGAGCGCCGGAGGTGAACTGAGTTCATTCATTAAACTAAGTGAAACAAAATTTGACCCAAGATTTTTCGGGTCGAGGAATTCAAATCCGTGATCAGTTTTTGAAATTTTGTACTATATGCTGCCGTGAATAAGACACTTTGTTTCAGAAACAATTTGTGTCAAAACTTATCCATTCACCGAATCAGAAGAATAGTTTGGAAGATATTCATTGCTGAGTTCAAAATATCGCTGATAGAGTGAAGGGTTCTGTTGAGTTTGCATCCAATGCATTATGTTTTGCAGAAGTTTAAATCCGTTCGTATTGATCTCAGAAAACTTTGTTTTCCAATATGAGATCGATTTTAGCGCGCATTTTGCGAAGATAACAAAGCTTAAAACAGGTAGCAATGAATTGTGCTGTAAATAATAAATGTGTCATTGTTCATAGACTATAACTACATTAGAACGGTAGTAAGACACAAATTATCTAAAGAATTGAAGGACAACGTTTTCGAGTGTTTTTTGCAATCGTGTCTAATCTATCGAGTTCCTCTACTTGTGCTGCTGACGGTTTCACTTATAGAGATGAGAATTCAAAAGAACGCACCATCAGGAGGTCATCAAGGCGTTTAACACGAGATAATGGAACGTAAACTGATGCGACTTCAACTGGATCAGGAGGCGTGACGAGATCAACAATAATTTTGTTAAGCGTTTGACCTTCACTTTTGTGTGTTGTTATGCTATAGGCAGGTACTAACGGAAGAGCATTGCGCTTGATCGAAATTTTTGTTGTTCGTTTTGTCACTTTGGCAATTTTTGACAGAGTTTCTGGAAGAAGCTCCTTGATATAAAAAACAAACGTTTTTTCACTGACAGCGACCGGAATTATTTTTGTTTGTAGCTCAAGAACTCTACCAAAGCATATTTTGGTTGTGTTATAAACTTAGTATGCTTTGGAAAAACTGTTTTGTCGAATTGAATGTTGTCACTCAATTCATCATATACAAGCTGACGAAATATACCACGCGTACCATTGCAGAGTCCAAGTTCAGTCGCAACGTTTTCTTTTAGTAAAATGGGCATACCTGGAACGAGAGGTAAGTAGCCTGGAAGATGCTCCGTTTTACTGTCAGGTAGTTCGAGAATCGCTTTGCGTAATTGTGAATCTTCAATCCTTGTTCCTTTAACGTAATTTTGAGTAAGGCAAACGATCGGCCTAACCGCCATCTCCATTGCTTTATTCAGCACGGCTCTACTGTTAATTTGAGTACGAAGTGCGTTCCGAAAAACGAGTATTGGAGCCTATAAAAGAAAATTTGATGACATATAGAAAGGACTGGATAGACATACTTCTTTCCATGACTTCTGTTGTAAAGATGCTTGAAGATTTGGAGTTCCGATGACCCGTGTACAAAGAAGTTTATAATCCTCAATAGTTGACTGTCCTTTTCTCAATCTGTTTAAGAGTTCCAAATATCGCACGTTTTCAGTTCGCATTTGTTGGCTTAATTCAACAACGCAATTAATTTGTGATATAACTTTACATCACCAAAAGGAGCATCCGAATTTATATGCTTTGCCGTTTTCACTATTCGATTAAGTCGACATAATAGACTAAGTCCTACCATACTCATCTCATCAATTATCAAGTATTTAACGTGACACCATTCATTTTTCCAAACTGTGTTGCCAGGTCTGAATGTTTGTATTTACTTTTTTTGTAATTTTTGCGACTCTCACCTAAAAATGAATGAATAGTCGGCCCATCAATCTCTGCCGCTGCTATAGATGTTGGTGTCAGTTTACGCAGCGTTTTGAGTCTCTTCGTGACTTGAAAATACTTGATGATTGCACGAATCAATTGAGATTTTCCAGTACCACCACAACCAGATACGCACATCAGTAACTGATTATCGCTGGTGTCGAAATAATTATGGCCAATGACATTTAATTAATAGAAAATCGAATAATATATACCTGTATGAAGTTGATTCTCGTCATCTAGATGACTAGTAACAATCATGAAAACATATTTTTGCTGACTATTTAGTGTGAATTGTTTGATGGTGTCAGGTTTCGTTGAAAATGACACTGCTATAGTTGCAGTCACAGGTGGTACCATAGTAGTTTTGCTTTATATGGACTTGTTGGTATTTCAGCAGTTACGACTTCAATCTGCATCTCATTATCTCGTACCTCTAAGGTATCTTCACCTGAAATTAAAGAAAATCTAGCGTTATCTCTTCTAGTTTCAATATCGCGTTTCCACTCTTTAATCATTGCTGCATGATGTGAATGATCTACCACGAATGTGTTGAAATCGTCTACGATATGATAGCTATTTTGGTTCAATATGTTTCTGTGGTCTAAATAAAACAACATATTATCAAAATACAACACCAATGAACTCACTATTGAGCAGTGCAAATCTATCTGTGTTATCAATTGCCTGTAATGCATCATTGAGATAACGCTGCTCTTGGTTGCCGGTGGACGCGTAATATGGATTGGTGGTAGTCTCATTTACGAAGGAGAGCATTTGCAAAAGTTGTTCAGAATCGTCTTCTTCACTATTTTGATCTTTCTCAGAGCAGTTAGAGATCAGAACAGGATCGATTTTGCTATCATTTTGTGCTTCTCCAAGAACTTGATGAAGATGCTCATCTCGATCATGCTTACATTCATGCAAGAGTTGTATATTTTCTATGATTTTGACTGAGCTGGAGGAAATCAATTGTTTTCGAATTTCGAACGCCTCAAACCATGTTTGATTCACTGCACAAAGATCATGCACTGATCTCCATAGCACGAATAAAGTTAGTAATACACGACAATAACGCTGGTGTGTTTCTTCTCGTTCGCGACGGAGTATTTGAGGACCAAGAAGAACTGATACAACTGGAGTGGTGTGTTTAATGATTATATGTGATGATGATTGTGGATGTACACTTTCAAAGGTGTGTCGTTCATTCATTTTTGTACCTTCCGTATGTAGTCGTTCACCTTCATACCCATTGGCATTCTTTAGTAAATGGCGATCTGATTTGTCAATCACCTTCTTATGAAAATGGCTGACAAAGTCATATAGGCATAATTCAGTTAGATCTTTTGGGCGATGCTGATAATCAAGGCGAGTATTCACCATAACATACTGATTACCGTTTTTCGTTTGTGTTGGCTCCAAAAGAAACTCTTCTTCAGTTTCTTTTGCCTTATCTTCTTCGTCTTCATAGAAGGGAATTGACAACTCTACAAAAATCGAATATTTAATATTTGTGTAATCATTGTAGAACTTGTTACCATTTGGTTGCTCTTCACCAATATTTTTTTCACTTAACCGTACCTTTATTTGTTCTGTTTGCAGATAATTTTCAATCAAGATGAGAAAAAGATTTCTAAATGTATGTGTAGCATAATGATCACCATAGTTCATTAGGTATGAAGCAATCATATTATAGCACTGTAGCACAAGTTTACCCGATTTTTCAACAGCGCTGTCGGCCCGTTGAAAGATTGGTGCTGCTCAATAGATTTGATTCCTTGTTGTACAAGAGCAAACATACCGTAGAAAGCCAGACTTGATTTTTCGTTACATAATCAGTTATATAATACACTAGAGCTTGAACATCATCCCCAGTCCAGATAAATTTTATATCCATATTGGATCGGCCAGCACTTATGATCCATTCATTGAAGTTGTTGACCCATGGATGTGATCGACGCATAGTTATCTGATCTGCAGATGGATCGATGTTGGAAGTCTTCACGAGCATACGTGGCACACGCATTCGACAAGTTTTAGAACCATTGGACTTTCCTTTCGAGTATTTGTAGCACGTTTCAACAAGTAGCACAATATCTTTGCGAAACATTTGTGGAAACTCATAGAACGCAGGATTCGGTGTTGGTAAACAAGCGGGAACAACTTCATTTGCTGCTGGTTCAACTTCTTCTAGAATAATGACAAAAATGAGAGCTAAAATATAGGAAAAAGTAATAAGCTCACGATTCGATGCATCATAATTACTTGTTGAACTTGTCAGATCTTCAATTTCGTCTTTAAAAATAAGGATCAAATATACAAGTAAATATACTATAATTCAATTATTAGGATTGACTTAAATTGGAAATTTGAAGTAAATGCATTATGTGTTCTCTAGAGTTTCTTGGAACCTCGTCTCTAAGCTAAAACAACGACAAAGCATCGTCAGCGTATAAAATTCCCTCAGATACACAAATGCGAATATTTCAAATCACAAACTCGAACATTGCAGTGTATGTATTATCTCGAAATAGATCTAAATCTTCTTTTACAATATCTTCTAAATACTTGAGTAACTGTGCTGGAGGGAACTCATGATTAAACCAAATAGGAAGATGTAAGTGAAGCAATACTCTGCCTTGGTTCTCCATAGTGCCAAAGTATACCTTTACAGAACCAAGTACACCGCCAAGCACCAAAGAGTTCAAGACGCTTTTTATCAAACAATCAAAGAATTTTTAAGCGGCAATTGGATGAGTTGTGATGATTTTGGCACGTACATAACTAGTGCCCAACGCTTCTGGCAGAACCTTGTCAAGGTCTAGATCGACGTCTGAAAAATAAAGGGTGTGGGTGTGGGTAACAGATAAACTATACTCGCACGCACACCCACACCCAAATACCTACCCACACGCACCCACACTCACACCCACACCTTATAGATACAGTTTTAATCCAGATTTGTGCAGCTTTCTCTTAGACTCCAACGACATGATTTAAAGGTCAGAGAGCAATAAGTATGGTTTTCCTAGTAAAAGGAGGAAGAATGGCAACAGAAAAGGCATTGAATGACATCATCAACCAGATTTAGACTATTCTNGCCTCATCCTTTGTGATCTAGTACTATGAGCACAAATGATAACAAAAAAAAAAGTGTTATCAAAAATTTATTATCATATTATTATTTGAAGTATGATCAAATAGCATAGCAAAATAGAGCACTCTTTTCTCTATTAGACTATATAGAAAGAAAGTTTTTTTTAAGCTTACTATATGGCTATGTAACGTCGTGATCAGAACTTTTGGTACACCCTAAGTAATCTTGAGCAACACAAACGATCGGTCTAAGCCCCATCTTCAATGGTTTATTCAGCACGCCTCTATTGTTTATTTGAGTTCGAAGTGTGTTTCGAAAAACCAGTATAGAAGCCTATCTTAAAATATATGTTTAAATGTGAAAACATCCGATCGAACATACTTCGCTCCATGGATCCTGTTGCAAAGATGCCTTCAAATTGGGAGTTCCAATAATTCGTGTACAAAGAAGTTGATAGTCTTCGATTGTTGATTTCCCATCTCTTAATCTGTGTAAAAGTTCCAAATAGCGTTTATCTTCGGTTCGCATTTGCTGGTTCAATTTGACAACACAATTAATTTGGCATATCACGTTCTGCACACATTGCATGTCTATTTGACATTCAGTGTATGGCTGAGAAGAGGAGCAGCTATGGTAAAGGGGCTTATCCAACACCGGAGAATATTGTAGATAGTCGCCAAAAAAAAGACATTTACTCCACCAAAAAGGAGCATCTGTATTGATGTGTTTCGCTGTTTTCACTATTCGATTGAGTCGAGCTAAGAGGCTCAGTTCTACCAGACTCATCTCATCGATGATTAAGTACTTCACATGACGCCACTCGTTTTCCAATTTTATGTCGCCGGACCTAAATGTTCTTGTTTGTCTCTTTTTGAAGTTTTTGCGAGCTTCACCTAAAAATGAATGGATTGTTAATCCATCAACTTCTGCCGCTGCTATAGATGTTGGTGCCAGTTTACGCAGCATTTTGCCTCTGTTCATCATTTGGAAATAATTCGTGATTGCACGAATCAATTGTAATTTTCCAGTACCGCCACAACCAGGTATGCACATCAGTACCTGGTTGTCAACAGTACCTAAATCATTATGGGCAATGACACTTGATAAATAGAAAATCGAAAAATATACCGGTGTGAAATTGGTTATCGCCATCTAGGTGACTAGTAACAATCATAAAAGCAAACTTCTGCTGATCATTCAGTGTGAATTTCTTGATCACATCTGATTTGGTTGGGAAAGAAACTGCAATAGATGCAGTTACAGGTGGTACAACGGCAATTTGTGCTTTAAATGGACTTGTAGGTATTTCAGAAGTTACGACTTCAACCTGCACGTCATCATCTCGTACCTCCAAAGTGTCTTCACCTGAAATTAAATAGCTTCTTGTTTGATCTCTTCTAGTTTCAATGTCACGTTTCCATTCTTTAATCATTCTTGTATGATGCGAATGAGCTATTACAAATCTGTTCAAATCATCTACGATGCGGTGGCCATTTTTATTCAATATATTTTTGTAGTCTAAATAGAACTGAATATTATTGGCATTGAATAGAAATAAACTCACCATTTAGTGATGCAAATCTGTCCGTGTTATCAATTGCTGTCAACGCATCGCATAGATAACGTTGTTCATGGTTACTAAGAGATGCAGAATAAGCTTTAGTGATAGTTTCATTTATCAACGAGAGCATTTGTAAGAGTTCTATTGAGTCGTCTTCCGGATTATTTTCATCTTCTTCATAGCAGCTGGGAATAAGCATAGGATCAATTTTGCTATCAATTTGTGCTTCTGCAATAATTTGATGGAGGTGTTTGTCTCGATCATTTTTACATTCATGCAAAAGTTGTATATTTTCAATAATCTTGAACACACTGGTAGAGATCGATAGTTTTCGAGTTTCCAGTGCTTCGGACCATGTCTGATTCAGTGCACATAGGTCGTGTACCGACCTCCATGGCACAAATAAAGTTAGCAATGCACTGCAATAACGCTCGCGTGTTTCTTCTCGCTCATGACGAGGTATTTGAGGGCCAAGAAGAACTGGCACAATTGGAGTAGAGCGTTTAATAATGATATGTGATGATGATTGTGGATGTGCATTTGCAAAGGTGTGTCGTTCATTCATCTTTGTCCCTTCTCACAGTGGGCAACTTTCGTACAGCAGGCGGACATGTAACTTTCCTGCTGTGAAACGGGTTTTTATTGCTCAGAAGTGGTTATGTATCGCCTAGAAAATCATCTTTAAGAAAATAAAACATTTTCTGGAAAAAAAGTTTTTTTCGTAAAAATCACCTGTGGGGAACCTTTGTCAAAGTTTTCGAAAAAACTTTTTGTTAGAAAATATATTGTGCCACACACCATTCGACGTAGTTTTACGCGCTGATTGCGAAAATCGCCTTGATTTCTCGGCAAGATGTTATTTTCAGAATTAAAAAATGGATTTTGGGGGAAAAAAGGAATTGGGGTCAAAAGCCAGGGTTTTTTCGAAATCCCTAGCCTAGTATATGGTCGCTGATGCGATACGGTGTACATAGTTAACGAAAAATTAACATAGATGAACACAGTTAGTAAAGAGCTGAGCTCAGTTGCATGAGAACTCTTTGTAGCGCTCACAAATTACGATATGACTCGTTTTTTTGAACTTCTTTTATATAGAGGTCAACATTTTTTTCAAAGAAATGCTTTTTATTACATATGCTTAGATGCAGCTTGATGAGCTGATTCCGAATATCACCTTGGTTCTGCAATAAAATGATGCCCTGTTCATAAAAATAGGGACTTGGGGGCAAAAACCTTGGCTTTTGGGAGACTAATAGCGCCGGCTATGTTCATCGATGCGATGTCGCGCTATGATCATCGATGAACTAGACGTGGAAGAATAATCAGTGAACGTTTGAGATAAATCGGACCTAAATTGTGTTGAGTGTTTACAAAATACGGCCAGGCTGATTTTCAGAACTTGTCGAGCACAGGAACCGACTTTTTTTTTCGAGAAACATTTACTGTTATATATAATTCGATGCAGCTCGGCGAGCTAATTCCGAATATTACCTTGGATTTGCGCAAAAATGTCTCTGTATTTGTAAAACTAACGATTCCGGAGCAGAAACCCGGTTCTTTAGGAAACCACTAATTCTGTTTCTGTTCACTGATATGACATCGCGCTATGGCCAACGATAAATCACATATGGGAGAATAATTGCTGAAAGTTTGAGCTCAATCAGACGTAAATTGTGTTGAGCGTTTACAAAATATGGTGTAACCGATTTTTTGACCTACTTTCGGCTCAGAAATCGCTTTTTTTCTACTCCATTTCTGGTTCGATTGTTACATAGTGCATCACTTCTGCCCTCTTCAGTTCAACTACTATACATATGTTCCTGTTATTTTCTTTTTCTATTCATCTATTGTACGTATGCTCTTTTTCGCGTTACTCACTTTTGCTAACTGACGTCTTTGTTGAGTAACAAGGACCATTGTCTTATTCTTTCCGTTATTCATTTTCTAAACAGACGGATGAAGCTTCTCGTCTTCTTTTCTAGTCCGTCTATTGTATCTCTCCTATGTATATATACTCGCTGTTTTCTTCAATAAAGGAATCAGATATTCATTCATCCAAAAAGTGATATATATGTAACTTCGATCGAAATAGTTTTTTCACACAATGAAGTTTATAGATTAATCATTCGTTTCAGATAGTTTTTCATTTTAAAATATTTTGATAAGTTTATAACAGAAATGATCTCCGGATAATTACCGGTTTATGAAGACATTTTTGGCGATGGGTTTTTCTAGGGTTCGACTTGATTTCTGGAAATGTAGTTTTAGGGTAAGATAGACTAACCATAGATGTATTCATTCCAATATTTGAACTTTGGAAAATAGAACTTGAGATCATGTCCGCCTGGTTGCCCACTGTGCTTCTGTACATAGTCGTTCACCTTCACACCCACTGGTATCGTTTAGTAAACGGCGATCTGTTTTGTCGATTACCTTTTTGTGAAAGTGACTGACAAAATCATACAGGCATAATGCAGTTAGATCTTTTGATCGATGCTGATAGTCAAGACGAGTATTCACCATGACGTAACTATTACCGTTTTTCGTTTGTGTTGGTTCCAACAGAAACTGTTCTTCAGCTTCCTTGGCCACTTCTTCTTGGTCTTCATCAAAGTGAGTTAACATCTCTACAAAAAGCACATGTTTATTATCTGTGCAATAATTTTAAAACTCTTTACCATCTGGTTCCTCTTCATCAAATCTTTTTTCACTTAGCTGTGCTTTCACTAGTTCGGTTTGCAGATAGTTTTCAATCGAAATGAGAAAAAGGTTTCTAAATGTATGTGTAGTGTAATGGTCACCATAGTTCATTAGGTATGACGCCACTTGAACACCAGAAACTTCCTGATGTGAAGCAATCATATTGTAATATCGTAACACAAGTTTGCACGATTTTTCAAAAGTATCTTCGGTCCCGTTTGTGGATCGCTGCTGCTCGATGGATTGGATCCCTTGTTGTGCAAGAGCAAACATATCATAGAAAGCCAGACTTGATTTTGTTACGTAATCAGTTATATAATATACTAGAGCTTTAGCATCATTACCAGTCCAGATAAATTTAATATCCATATTGAATCGGCAAGCACTTATTAGCCACTCATTGAAGTTGTTGATCCATGGATGTGATCAACGCATAGTTGTCTGGCCAGTAGAGACATCAATGTTGGAACTTTTTATGAGGACACGTGGCATGTGCATTCGACAAGTTTTCGAGTCATCCGGTTTTGCTTTCGAGTATTTATAGCACGTTGCAGAATGTTTATGAATATTAGACGTTTCGACGATTCGCACAATATCCTTGCGAAACATTCGTTGGAAGTCATCACGAACAGGATTTGGCGTTGGTAAACAAGCTGGAGCAACTTCGTTTTCTACTGGTTCAATTTCTTCTAAAATAAAAACATAAAAAAAATTAAAAGTATAATAAAAAGAATTAGCTCACGAATTGATGGTGAGTTATCACTTGCGTATTTGTTCCATCCTCATCTTGATCTTCAAGAATAATAAATATAAAAGTATAAATGGCATAATGCAGTTACTAAATTTAGAAGGAATGGACAATTTGAAGTAAACGCATCATGTGCTCGTCAGAAAGTTTCTTGAAAGCTCTTTTTTAGACTGCAGCAGCAAAAAAGCATCCCTGTGTATGAAACTTCCTGAATCACAAAGTTGCGAATACTTCAAATGACAAATTTGAACGGAACTGCATGCATTACCTCGAAATAGATCTAAATCTTCTTTTACAATATCTTCTAAATACTGAAGTAATTTTTCACGAAAGTCTTCATTCTGAATCATTTCTTTTAACGGCGTTAGAGTGAACTCATGATTGAGCCAAATAAGAAGATGTAAGTGAAGCGATCCTCTCCCTTGATTCTCTACAGTGCCAACGTATGCCTTTACAGGACCAAGTACACCACCAAGCACTAAAGACTTCAAGATACTTTTCATCAAACAATTAAAAAATTTTTCAGTAGCAGCTGGATGAGTTGCGATGATTTTGGCACGTTCATAGCTTGCGCTCAATGCTTCTGGCAGAACTTCGTCAAGGTTTAGATCGACACCTGCAAAATAAAGTGTCACTGGGCTATGTATGTCAGCTGGATTGATTGTTACAAAAAGACTTGGGAGACCAATATTAAAACACAATGAGTGAATTTTTGTACGAAGGGTCGATCGTGAGTGAGCGGAACCCATAACATGACCGCTAACAACTCTGATGTGCTTCATAAGCGTATTTATTCTTTGGTCGGTAACTTTTGAATATGTTCCTTTTGAGATATTAAGAAGAGCTTTTGCTATATCTGCAGAACTCAATGATTCTAGGATTTCGGCAGATTGTTGAAAGTATGGTCTTGATGTCATTAAATGGGCGTGAAAGCATGCAGCGCGACGTTGTAAGATATTGAGCACGACAAATATGAATGAGTAGTGTTCTTCAAAACGGCAATCTCCTAGCGAAAGAAGATATCGAACATGCTCACGAAAATCGATTTTGACTGGTCGAGAGAAATCTTCAACTGCACCACATCCATATGGAAAAAGCGTTGGAAATATGCCCAATAATAGATTTGGATTAGAATATTCATTGACCGGTTTGTTACCACGAGGAATCATGTACACGGGATCTCCTGGGACATGTTCCCCAAGATCAGTTTTACGTGTTTTATCTGTTGTTTGCGCTTTCATTCGCTCTAATAAATGCTCAGCGACGTCATCAGAAGAAATATTGATGCCGTTAACATCTAAAACAGCACTATAACACAAATAATAGTACTCAAAGATATGAGGATCTTTTTTCCATATTACCTTGGAATCAATGGTACAGCTGCCGTATTGTTGGATTCAGATACATTGAGAAGATTAGGAATATAACTCGCTCTTTCATTTTCAGAAGCTTCAACATTGGTGGAGACTTGCATTGTTGCTCATAAACACTCTGGCACGTCATCATCAGGTAACTTATCGATTGTGGACTGATTAATAACTACACTTCGATAGAGTGGGTTATTTTGCCTGAGCCATTGAAGTGCACTCGAAACCTTATTTTTTCGAACGGTCAGAATATTTTTTAATTGCTTTCTTTCTGAAGTGCGACATCCGACAAAAATGATTTTTAAAGATGCACATAGATCATCTAATTCTAATGGCAATGTGGCAGCAATGTTAACAACATCTTGTGGAAAACTTATGCAGTTGCCTTTTATGGCTGATTGCGCTGTGGCTGTTGCATGAAAAGAAGAATGCAGTTCCACAATGCAACTGTTATGTCGGTAAATAGCAATGAGTCTTTGCTCAGGAATGGTTAGGTCTTGTAGTTCCCTTGGTACATCACCCATCCATACTTTGTTAGCAACTGAAAACTTCGGTATTTTTTCTTTTGCCAAAGAAGACCAGCATTCCGTACAAATATCACAGTGTACCAAAGAATGTTTCTTTTCATCCAAACTGTAATGTAGTCCTCGTTCATAAAAAACTACATTGTTTATACAAGTGAATGATAAGTTCTTCATTGACGATTGCTCATTGCTATCTGTAACGAAAACATTTGAATTAATTTCGTAGCTTTAACTAAGGAAAGTATGAACCTGTTTCTCTTTCATCTCCAAACGTTGGAAAATCAAGATCGTGATTTATATTGTACTTTTCATTTGAATGCAAGTTCTTCGTTTGCTGTATACCAGGAATTATACTGCGAAGATCATCATGTGTTCTAAGCAATTCAATCGATGGAATTTTTTTTCAAAGGTACACGTCGTAGGCCACGTTTGTAGCAACGAATGTTGCATATCCCACATACACCTTCCGCTAGAGAATTCATGGACATCTGTTGAATGAATTTTTTCAAGCAGTTAGTCTTGCATTCCATATCAGCAGGTTTCGGCCATTCAACTTCAGCATTTCTACTTGTTTCTTTTTTCTTTGCTACATGTTTTTGCGTCATATTACTTTGCAGACGACTTCTGTTGCGGGCCAATGCTCGTTGTTGTTCAGCTTCTTCCGTCGTATAATTAGCTCGCCTTGTGGCACTTCTCTTGCGTGCTAGCACACGTTGTTCTTCAGCCACTTTCGGAGACGCAGTAGCTCGTATGACCATAGTTCTCTCAGCAGCCAGTTCACGCTGTCGTTGAACTTCTTTCGGTGTAAGAGCAGCTCGTCTAGCAGCATTTCTTTCACGAGTAAGTGTCCGTTGTTCTTTAACTTCTTTCGGAGTAAGAGTAGCTCGTGTAGCAGCATTTCTTTCACGAGCAAGTGTTCGTTGTTCTTCAACTTCTTTCGGTGTAAGAGCAGCTCTTCTAGTCCCATTTCTTTCGCGGGTAACTGATCGTTGTTGTTCGATTTCTTGTAGCGTCACGGTAGCTCTTCTGGATGTACTTCTTTCTCGAGCAAGAGCACGCTCTCGTTCAGCTTGTTCCGTTGTAAAGGTAGCTCTTCTAGCAGCACTCTTTCTCTTGCTAGTATCCCCTGTCTTTCGGCTTCTTCTGGTGTAGGTTCAGCTCGTTTAGCAGCCATTCTTTTACGAGCTTGTATTTGCTTCTTGTCAATATGTGTGTTCTCAAAGTAGGTATAATTCTCCATTGATAGTTGTCGACGTTTAGTCCGAGGAGTTGTTGCGATTTCCTGGGTTGCCGTGGAAACTGTCGATGCCGTTTGAAATGGTTGAGTTTCTTCAACTTCTCTATCGAACTGCGGGGTGCAAACTTGTGTCAGCATGTTATTCTTTGTTGTTGATTTAGTTGGTGTCTGTAAGTGAAAGTATGTGTTTCTTTCTGTAAAAGCTTTTTACTATAAGCTAGAACTTACCGAAAGTGAACCAGTGACTTTCGGTTTAGTCAGTTCATTTTGATACTGAGAACTGTTCGACGGAAGCAAAAGTAGTACGAAATGATTAGGCGTCCAGTTAGCAGCATTACTTCTACGTGCACATATTTCGTTTTGAGTATGTGTCCAAAATATAGAAATTGTTTTGGACGAAATACTGTATTGAGTATGCTTCAAAGTAGTATTCATGATGTTTAGATCAGACTGATAATCAATTTTGGGATATATACTCCGTATGTTGCAGTTGAGAACATTGCTCAATGCCGCAATTTCATAAAGTTCTGAGAATGAAAAATTGCGGGCAATGTTTTTTATCGCTTCATTGAGTGGTCCGACAATATTCGCAAAACGATTGCTATACAAAATTTCGTGTTTGACCAGTTCAATTAAAGTTCGGACTAGAAAAAGCTCAGTAAAAGAATGGAATATTAGTATTGAAGTACGTACCTCGTAATTCGCTAGGTGTCAGAACTGTAGTCCCACTTAAAAATATAACTGAGTTATAGAGACAATTACCATTTCCAAGGACCTCAATGGGGACCATATTTTGAACGTCTGAAGAAGCTTTTTGAAGATATACTTTCGCTTCTTGATCTATTTTATGAACAGCTGTATTGAAATGGGTGATGGGTGTGAATCAAACAGGTGTCATAAGTCAATCCAGCTAAATTGACAGAATAGAATATGACTTAAAGTATTTGTGTTTAACGTACAGTTTCAATCTGCTGAGAAATAATCTTGATTTGGTTATAGTAATCATTGGTGAAAGATGCCTTACCAAGTAATGCTAAAAGAGTCTCGAACATTGCAGATCGGTTTATTTCGTGACAGTCTAAGCAGCAGGCTGTTGTTGCCCATTTAGAGCAAAACAAGCATCGATTGTTCATATTAGTCCTATAGAATTGAAACAAGGCTGATGACAATATTTTCAAATTCTTGATAATAAGAGATTATCGATTTCGAATACAATATGTTCAACGAATAAAAATGATCTAGAAGGAAACCAGTTATAAAACATATTAAAGAATATTTAATTTAACACATATTATTTAAAATGAAGTGTAAAATTATGACGATTGGAAATAATTGTAAGATAGTCGTGTGTCTTTTAATATAAGCTACTGGTATCGTACAAAAGAATAAATATTCAATGAATACAAAAAAAAGCATACTTAGGGCGTACCAAAAGTTCGTGGCCCGACGTTTAAAATTTTAGAAAACAGTAAATATTGGATATTTTATTATGGGAATATATAGTATCACGTCTCGTCTTTAATAATCTATAGAGCTGCTCTATCTTGGATTTAGTTCTGGCATTCTGCGAGACTAAGTTCATAATTTAGCGACTATGTTAATATTCAACTATTTCTTGTCCAATGTTCAGGTATATTCTGGAACTATTCATATTTCCCATTGGTCACTTTCTCCCGTTACGTTTAATGAC
>CAJNSZ010001658.1:4556-23037 GCA_905329745.1 Rotaria sp. Silwood2
CTTTCAAAAGTTATCGTGTTAACGGCCGGCCGGACGGACGGACACACTGACCGATTCTAGAGTGTACTCACTTTTTGAGTACACAAAAATACTAAACGAATAGCAATGAGATATGTAAAAACCAAACTTTTGTTCGAAATACAAAAGTACATAAAATAGATTGTTTACCTAGCGATCTATTATCATTGGGAAACAACTATAGTCTGTAAGAGATTTTTTTCACTTGATGCATTTTGCATACGTGTAATGAGGCTAAAGAAACACATGTAAGTTACACTTTTTAGTTGCAAAGAATTTGATGTACCTCATTTAATATGACTCTACTCATATCATGACGTCCGTATTCAAAAACTTATGAGACGATTCTATCGTAAGTCTATCGATGTAGTTGCTAATTAATAATAATAGAAATATAATGCATTATTATGTGAAATTAAAGAATACAATTTATTTCATATGTTACAATGCATCATTTCAAAAATGTCCTTAGAAAGACTTCAGTAAGAGTAATACTTTGTATGTATGTGCCCGACAAAACTTTGTTTTTGCTTCTCCGTCTAGATAGACCCAAAAAATAAAAATTAACACCCTTTTCAAAGGACATAATAACTGGTGACATTTTTTTCAGCGTTAATTTATTTTTAAATAATATACTCAATTTTATTCCGTAGAATGAATGAGAACAATAGATAAAGAGTTATTTTATATTATAAAATAAAATAAAATTAGAACTGTTCACTTCGAAAAATTTTCTGATTGGTTCTTTGATTTTTAGTTAATTATTATTCATCTGCCAAAAGATTGTTCCATGAAAACACATTCCTTCCGTACATTGTTATCTTTAAGAATATTATGTAAGCATTGAAGTGTCAGTTAACAGCTAGATTTAACCGTAAATCAAGTCATTTAATCAATTGAATTGCATATATTTACATAAGTATTCAACAACGTAACAGCAATCTATTTTAATGCTGAGTATTTAATATTAAAAACTATTTTGAATTATTTTAAAAAAAGCAATTGAATGAATAGAACTCAATTTAATCAGTTTGAAATGAGTAAGTTTTAGCTGAATTCTCACTCATTGTAAACTTTTATATTTAAATCATGCTGACAATCTTCAATAAACTAAAGAACTTCTAATCATACGAATATTAATATTAGATATTGCTCATAATCATTATTAATATGAATTTTTACATGAGGATCATAGAAATCTTTTTGTTGCTATGTCTCTAAATACAGTTCATTATTCAGTCATAACAATTTAAAATATTAAACGTTTATATTCTAAAACAATAGTTTGTTCGTGAATATATTCAGATGAGAATGCAACAATCATATAATTCGTTCGTTTAACGCAGTGTGTACAATTAGTCGCATATTTAATTAACAGAAACGTGATTCCTATTTTGCTTCTCACAAACATAGATGACCAGACATAGGATTCAATCATACACATAGCACCGCGAGAAGATAACGGTGGCATGTGAAAAATGAAAAATTGAGCCATGAAATAGTTTCATAGATACTTTCGCTAGTAAACGAAAAAGGAATGTTGACATGCACTTTTTGAGTTTATCGAAATGTTCTCAAAAGGTAAAACCTGTAGCAAACAGAAACCCTTAAAAAAAAAGAAAAACTATTATATAGCTTATAGGAAACTTCTAAAGTAAATTACTACTTTAGATCGTGTAAGACTTCATTCTCAATTAGAAGAGTTTAATGAACATTCTAAAGAGTATAGAACAAAAACTTATTGTTATCGACATATTGCATTTTTAAGGGTATTTTTCAAAATAATGAAGAACGCCAGGGAAATTGAGTTTTGAATTTCGATTTGAAACTTGACATAGAAACAAGTCTT
This sequence comes from Rotaria sp. Silwood2, assembly GCA_905329745.1. Taxonomy (NCBI): domain Eukaryota; kingdom Metazoa; phylum Rotifera; class Eurotatoria; order Philodinida; family Philodinidae; genus Rotaria; species Rotaria sp. Silwood2. The sequence goes on from CAJNSZ010001658.1 coordinate 6,424, forward strand.
GAGGAGAACAGTTTATTGTGAAAATTTCGTCTTTTACATCGTTCATATACAGACGCAGATTCGATGCACTTATTTATAGGACAGATGTAGATCGAATGGTTCGATACTTCTACGATTAACTAACTATCGCTAAGACTTATTTCTATGCAAAGTCGAACATCAATTTTCTGGTATTCTTCATTGTTCTGAAAAATACCGTAAAAATTTAATAATTCGCCAACAATCAATTATGGCCGCACACTCTTTTCATGTTGTTCAGAGCTCAGTAGAGTTTACATGATGCATTTACTTCCAACTCAAAAGCAATTAATCATTTGAAGAACTACCTTTGTGAGATGAATTGTCGTAGACTCCGAAAAAAGAACCTAAGCCAATATTGAGTACTTGAATTTTATTCAAAACTACAAAATTGAGAAAAAAAAAAATTCTTTAAGTTTCATTTTATTTTTCTATGATATCATTAAAAATTTTCCTTTATTTTAAAATAGAAATTCCAATGATTATTGACAATGCAACATCATCACCAGTTGTCATAAATGAATACGACAATGTAACAATGGAATGTCAAGCTCGAGGTCGACCTGCACCTTATATAACATGGTTTCGTCGAAATAAAGATGAAAAAAATCAAAATAATCAAACAAAATATGAAAATCAAGTTTTAACAAATAATACAGATGGTCATCTTTATTTAATTAATGTTAGTCGTCGTGATATTGGTCATTATGAATGTCGAGCATCAAATGGCGTCAATGGTCATGTTGTTAGCAAAGATATTGAATTACGTGTTCTCTGTAAGTACATATACTTAATTCAAATGAATAGACATAGTCATACAACAGAGTTTTATTAAGATGACTATTATCTCTATTTTTTTATTTTGAATTTAAATATTCTTGATAGACATATGTTTCTCATTTATGAGAAAAAACATATCATTTTCTCTATGATGTAAAAAAAGAAACCTATATCTCGATCTTATTGCCCTTCAACTACAAATAAACATAACGTTATGGTTCATAGAATGAATGTCTTCATAATCATTATTATGTTAAGATTTATTGTTATGACGCCCATACAATTTGTTCGACCTTTTGTTTTTGTCTTACGCAAATTTACATTAATCACAAATGTGTATACGAGAGAAAAAATATGATGAACAATTGTTCTTGACAGAAAAAAGACGCCGACGGTATGCAAGATTCTATTTGACCTCAATCATTCTCATTATCAGTGAATAGTAGATAACAAAAACAATAATAGAAAAAGAAGAAGTAGAAATTGACCTATGTCTATCTACTCTATTCAAGAAAAGAGGAGCATAACCGGAAACAATCGACGCGCCGTCGTTCAAGTTGACCGATGTGAATAACAAGAATAATGAAGCTCTAGAAAAATCTCTATATGACTCATAATTTATTTCATGTCATTCATCAGAAAGAAGAAATAATTCATTTTTTCATAAAAGAAAAACAAAGCATATTAGTTTGTTCATAAATAAATAAATTAAAAAATAAAAGTTTCTAAAGAACATAATTTATATGCCATTTGTTTGTGTGCAATATTTTTCCGAGAAAAAATCAACTTATAACATAAAATTATCTCCATACTGTGATACATACAGGTTGTAGGAGATCAAGAAAAGATTCTTTTTGAAACATATATGAAATACGTGAGTGGATATCCGTAAAGAAAAAAGAAAAGATGAATCGATATCGGTCGATATTCATAAATGAATAATTACATCACTTTTTAAACGAAATACTTTCGATAAAAGTACCGCGTTAGGAGTGCTAAAGGTGAATCTGAACCGATACGAACATTATGTCCTTTGTCGACCTCAAAAGAACATATATATCATATATCTTCGAAAGCGAATTTTTCCTTTGTAATTCAAAATATGAACGCAAAATCATGCGATGTTCATCAAGACATGACTGTTTTGTTTTAGATCGCTTTCGTCTATTCTTTCTTTTGCTTTTAATTATTTATTGTTAATTCTTCTTTTGTTAATAACGTTGCTTAATATCATCGTTCAATATCATTTTTATGGCAAGAGATAAAATAGAAGGAAGTGGTAACGCCTTCAACAGAGCAAAGAAAGAGAAAAGAGAGCGATAAAAAAAAAAGGAGAAAGATAGTTATTGCATAGTTTCTCCTACATTCTCTTCTCTTTCTCCTTCGTCTCTTCCGGTTGTTGTGTTATTGTTCATCGTCATCTCTCTCTCTCTCTTTCTCGTTTGTCTTCGGTTATTTCTCGCTAAGTCGAAAACACAGATGATATCAATTCCACCTACACATCTACTATTATCTACTAACGTCATCAACTTCATAACTAACATTTATTTCAAATAAAAGATTTCTCGTATTTCAAGGCACAACATACATATATATATATATATAGTGTTAAAAGTAAATTCACATACACATATTTACGCATATATAATTATCATCGATTGAAATCTTTTTACACGTCTTTTTGACAAAGGCAAAATAATGGCATCTTGGTTCATTATTTTAAATATAATTCTTCTATTATCATCATCATTTTTACAAGCTCGTTTTCGAATAAATTCAAAACGACGATATTCAATGTCAACAATACCATTTAATCCTCCATCACTTCCATTTGATGATACTTCTGATGCAATATCAAATGATGATTCTTTGATAGAATCAATAACAATATCATCAAGTAAAACAAATAATCAAGCTAATGAACAACAAATTGAACAATTTAAACGTCTTTTAATTGATCGTTTAAATTTAAAAGAACCACCAAATGTAACAATTCAAAATAATGATGGTACAGGTATTCCATCATCAATTGTTAAACAACTTGAAGAACAAGCAGAAGAACAAGAATATATAAAACATATTGAAGAAATGAAAATTTTTGAACGACAACAACAACTAAATAGTGATGGAAGTCAAGCAACAACTGAACGTGCTATTTTACCTAGTGATATAATTCCAAATCATGCATGTCAACGACAAATATCAATTAAGTTAAATCTTAATGAAAAAAATTTACAAAATATTGGTTGTTTTCATTTTACTAAATCAGCACATACATCAACAAGTTTACCAACAAATCAAATTGCTAAACAATTACGTATTTATGTTAAAAACGATTATTTTCATCTTAATAATCAAAATGAAAATCGTTTAATACCACAAATGTTTCAAATTTATCAAGTATTTCGTCCAGCATCAAATAATACTTCATCTAATCCATTTACTAGTTTGACTGATACATTACGTTTACCAATAAGTCAAATAAAACAATTAAATGATGGTTGGTTAGAATTAACTATTGATCCAAATAGTACACAAATTAGTATTCATCAAATTTATAAACAATTTATTATGCCTTTGTATGGACTTGCAATTAATCGTGAACTTCAATCATCATGGTCATCTTATTATCGTCGTTATTATTCAAAAAAACGTTTTACACATTTTTTACGTTCAAATGATGATGAAGATAACAGTAAAGAATCTCAACAACAATTACCATATATGCTAGTCGAATATGATAAAATTTCTACATCATCATCTGGACATCGTGGTATACGTGGTATAAATAGACCACGTCCAGCACAACCTTGTGATCCAAAAAGTCCATGTTGTCGACGTTCACTTATAATTGATCTTGATCAAGGTACTAATGCATTAGATTTTGTTATTTATCCAAGACAATTGGATATTGGTGAATGTGTTGGTTTATGTGGTACAGGTGGTACATCACTTAAAATTACAGAAGTTAAAAATGCCCAACATAAAAATCATCAAAATTCAGCATATAATCTTGTTTTACTTCATCAAAATGGTTTAAATCATAATAAAACTACAACAACAACAAAAAACAATCAAATTAATCAACAATCAACTCATTGTTGTTCTTTTTCACGCACAGGTGGTCTCGAACTTATGTATTCAATTGCAAATGGTGGACCTGTTATACGTAAATATATACCAAATATGGTTGTTGAAGACTGTAGATGTGGGTTGCCGGCTACAATTCAGCAAGTATAAAGACCAAATTGACATTGTTCTAAAACAATTCATCATTGTTGTCTTCAACTGCCTCTGTGATATATATCTTACGAAAAGCATATAAGACGAAGAAGGAAAGCTTATGAGAAATATAGGAAAAACTCTTCTTCTGCTTCTTTTCATAGAACTCGGTGATGTAATTCTTTTTTTCACCTTCTTATACCATTTTTCATTATCATCATTTTGTTGTCTATTGTACGTGTATGTGTCTGTATTATTTTCTTTTCATAGTCTCATATACTGAGTGCATATGTGTTAATTCAAATGTAGAACTCGTAGATGCTGCTGGTCAGTTGCAGCTACGTTTAGCTAGTTTGTTTTCTGTATCATTATACACACACACATATCCCTTAGATTTTATTCAGTAAGGCGAACAGTCCAACCGCTTCGTCACTGAAAGTTTTCTGTTTTTCTTCTTTAACGGATCGACTGTTAATCAATCGATATTAATTTCTCTTTTTTCTTTTCTTCAAAAACAAAACAAACAAAAAAACATCGATTCCCTACTCTCATAAAATGTCGCATATAACTCTTTGCTTAACATGCCTCGTTAACATTAAATATTTGTTATTATTACTGTTGCAAATATCTCTTTTTTTTTTCGTATTATTTGCTCTTTAGTGAACAGATTCCAAAACGTTATTATTTTTTTCTTCTTTAATTTGTGTAACAAATAATATCGTTTTCATCTTTTTTCTCATTTTTCTTCGGTTTTTCTGCGCGAGCGCGTGTTTATGTAATCGTATGTGTCTGTATGTATGCTAAAGAAACATGACTATCGTTATCATCCGATGAAAAAAAAAAATAATTTGATATCTTATGTATCATTACTATCCTTGATTGGCAAATATCATTCTTTAAACTGTGATAAAAAAAAAAAGAAAGGAAACAAAGAGAAATGCGAGAATGATATACTTTATGGTTAAAATATGTTAGCAAGAGAAATTCAATTTCATTAATTGAAATTTTTAACGTCATTCACAATGTCAATTAGATGATTTAAGTTGAGTAGTTAAGCCAGAAACTTCAGCTTTAGTCTTAAATATATAGAATAAAAATTAATATTCAAGTAAATGAAGTAATAAACTAATGTATATGGAAAGATTACTATTTTGATTTAAAATGTCAACGTTTAACTAATACTCTATACAAAATGAGATAATTTATGATATTGTCAACAAAAATATTCTTAGTGAATAAAAACAAAAGTACATTTTGTTTGATTACCTCAAAATTACGATGAACTGTTGATCTAGATTTTTTTTGATCTTATAACAACAAGAAAAGAGCGACGTACTTTCGAAGGTTATAATGTGTAATTTTTCATATTCATTTAACATTGAATTTCTATTTATACATGAGATTAACCTCGAACAAGAGTAGACCGTATGTATACGAAAAGAAATGACCTTGTTATCGATTAAATTCTAGTTCCACCATCAATTCAAGCTCAATCAACACCTATTCATAGTACTATTGGAAAATCCATACAATTACGTTGTTTAGCTACAGTTCCATTTGATACAAAAATCTATTGGCATAGAATGGATAATAAAACAATATCAAAATTTCGACAACAACAATATACAAATGGTGATATTACACAAACAAGTTTATATATAAAAGACATTGAAAAATTAGATTTTGGATTGTATGGTTGTTTTGCTGAATCAATGGCTGGTCAAAATCATGCTGTTATTGAATTACGAGGTAAAATATATTTCCTTTTCTTTTCCTGTTGTTAAAATAAATATTCACTAAATTCAAAGAAAATCGTCGTTTAACAAGCGCCAAAGTCATAGAAAACACTGAGCAAACAACACCACGTATGCAAATACTTAAACGAAATAAAAGTAAAAAAAAAAAAAAGCGATCAAATTACAAATTAAAAACAGAAATTCATTTATCATTATTTATTTTTAGTTTCCGATCAAACAACAATATCTATAAAAATCAATAAAGCTTCAACATGTTTTTCACTATTGTACTTGCCATTTACATTAATTCAAATAATTTTCTATTATCTCACGTAGATGTATTTGTTTTTTATTGAAATCAATAAACTACAAAAAAAATATATAGTTACATGTTTAGACCTGATATACATATTTGTTTTGTCGAAAGTTTAATATGACCTATAGTGACGTAAAGAGAAATTAATTGTTGGGTTTTTTTTACAGCTGAATACACATGTTTTTTTTCCATGCGTGTTACACTAACGGAATACTACATGCGCATTTGAGTGATTTCTTGTGTGTAGAAAATTCAAGTAAAAAAAAAAGAACAACTTCCTTAAAAATACGTTTTGATAAAATGAACGCTTCGATTTTTAATAATATGATCAATTCTTTTGATAAGGGACGATGTGGGATAAGATAACTATCCATCATTTGAAAAGTCACTTATATAATTTTGCAGAGCAACTCGTGATGTATCGAATGGTATAAAGGAAGTGGTATTTTCATCAAGTTTTAACGTTCTCAGAAGTCATACATCCCATAGAGGATATTATATCAATTTCAGGTAATATAACCACATATTGTTATTTAGTCTGTCTTCAATTCAGTTAATATATAATTGTTTAAAGCAATCTTAGCCTTTTTCTTAGCTTCTGTAATTTTTGTCTTTTATGGTGATCTGAAGTCATTGACAGTACTTCTTCTCATGGATGTGAATGTTCAACCGTATAAATTTCTCAGAATTTTTGTGTTACCAAACTCGATAAATTTATCAATTTATTGTCCTCTGAATCATAGATGTGCATCGCCCACACTGTAATCATGCCAGCTGTTAAATTCTATTGTTAGAAATTTTCAAAAATGAATGTACATTAAAAGCTAAAAATTTGAGAGATAGGATTTAATCGTTGACAGACTCATTGTTTTCAAGATACCGTTTATTAAGTTCATCAATTAAATCGTTATCAATGTTGATTAATAATTAACTTGATAACAAATCGAACTAATTCAAAACTTGGTGAATTTCATTATGACGAGCATAATATTTAAAGCGAACGTCTTATAAGTATATACATATCCGGTTACATCTTGCCTAATGTAATATTCTTTTGTGGTATTTGCAACTTTATGTTGTTATTCTTAGGCAAATGTTTAGAGATGAAGCTGTAATTTTTTTTAAGAAATGCTATAAAACAATCTATTTTTTAGGCGTAGTACAAATCTCTGTTCTGAATGGAAATCGACTAATCAATGCCTAAAAAAAAAGTCAATTTCTCGATTCCTAAGTAATAGAAAAGCATATTAGTATTTCGATAAATACATTTTGTATGAAAAAGTTTCTATCTATTATTAATAAGGTCATCATACCCTATCATTTGATTTACATGGTTCTTTCGAAAATAGGAAAAAAAAACTTTACGTTTTCGAAGTCCTGAATTTTATTTCCGAGGAATTTAGATTTCGAGTAGCGAAGTCGCAACAAGATATGAAGTTCTATTACAATCAATATGTTTGCTTTCTTATAAAAATTAAAAATTATGCATGATCCAGTATCTCTTCCAAGTGTTCAGAAGCAAAAAATGTTTTTCCATTTTCGAAAGACCCATATCTATCAAACGACAGGATATGATGGGTTTGTTATTAATAGATAATATTTAGGTATTGATCAACTGATTTGACTATGAGGTTTTCGATTATAAACTGGCATATTTATAGAACGAGAAAATTGTATGGTTAATTGCCTTTTGTTTTAGGAGTGGTATCAAGGAAACCAAACCATCATAAAAGTTAAAAATTACAGAAGCTAGGAAAAATACAAAGAGTTTCAGTATCAAAAAAACTATTGAGAGTATTATTAGATATATATAAATGAAGATCAGAAAATCTCTAGCGAATTCATTTTAAACAAAATTTTATATAAACTAATTTCTGAACGTATTGAATGATAATATTCTGTCATATTACTCACAATTGATATAATATGTCTTACTTGATACATGACTTTTCAGAACGTTAAGACTTAATGAAAAGACAACTTCCTATAAACCATTCGATGCGTTACGAGTTATTCTACAAAACAGTATAGATGGCTTTTCAAGTCATGGGTGAGCATCTAATTCGACAGTGTGATTTTAGACTGAAATTGAAGTCAAAATATATATATTTAAGAAATAAGACTTAACTATGCAAGAATAACCTTCTATGATTACAAAAAGTCAAATATAATTTATAGATCTTGAACTACCAAAGAGTGGTTACAATGGAATTTGTTTATACTTTTTTTATTTCACAACTCGTTTTTTGCCAAATTTTTTGATGGTTTTCATTACCTTTTGTTTAAAAAATATGCTTTTTCTTTCTCTGTTTATACTTTACTGATCATGCACTTCAGAATTCTCGAGAGAACTTCATTATAGTCGATTACTGTTCTTTTTTTGTGTTTGAATGAGTATGTGAAACTTCAGTGCCCATTTTTTACATAAAGCTTTCTTTATTATTATAATATAAAAAGATACTTTTATAAATAGGTGACCATTTTTTAAGTCATTCAACTTGTCATCCTTTTTCTCTGGATAAAAAGTAAGAAAATAAAAACTAGAGTGCAATTATAATTATAGGACCCCCTTCCTCAAATATAAAAATATTAAGTTAATGTTAATTTTGTCAAATCAAATGATTCTTTTTCAGCATCAATTTGAAAGAGAAGACTCTCAGATATAAGTCGGGAAAAAAGGATTGATGACAATTAAGAAGTTATATGGTAGAAAGGTTAAATATCAAAATTATCTCTATGAAGCTCAACAAAAACAAGTTTTTGCTTCTTCAATGTTTCGAAATTCAATTTAAAGTATACCATTGAATAGAGCATCAACAACTGCATCTACTACATATGTTTTCAAAAAAGACTTTTGGGTTCTTGACAATTACGATAAGGCATTCTGAATTCTTTGTTCTAAAGGACATGTCAAAAACCTCTGATTCCATACCAAAATTGCACGGAAAGTGCTTTTTTTTTCAAGAACATCATTAGAAAGAGCACAAAATTCTGCACAATATAGCCTATTTTGCTGTTCTTGCCAGCCAATCCCATAGAATTTGAAACATATCTCTTTTGATCTTTCTCATTTTTCTCATTTCCCCAGCAGAATGAGCCGTCGTTTTGCCCACATTACGAGACCATCTTTCAAATTTTATGTGATTGGGTTGCGAGAACAGCAAAACAGCCTATATTGTGCAGAATTTTGTGCTCTTTCTAATGATGTCCTTGAAGAAAAACTTTATGTGTGTTTTTGGTATGGAATCAGAGATTTTTGACATGTCCTTTAGAACAAAGAACTTAGAATGCCTTATCATAATTGTCAAGAACTCAAAAAAGTCTTTTTTGAAAACATATGTAGTAGATGCAGTTTTTGATGCTCTATTCAATGGTATATTTTTATATTTGGGGAAGGAGGGTCCTATAATTATGGGACACCTGAAATTCGAAAGTTTTTGAATTTATTCATTAATGCTAATTGATTAAATTGAAATCAATATAGCACATGATAGACTGCTACTATGTGTCCATAGCTATTGCATTAGATCGGTAATAAAATCTTTTTTAGTTGGAGAAAGCTTTATTGTTTTCAAAATTTGAGGGGGGTCCTGTAATTTTGGGACCCCCTACATATCTCTATTCTTATTAATAGAAAATAATAAGCAATATACTCGATCTGAGATTAGAATACACAAATCATTGCATGAGTTAATTAATAATGCTACGGTTCGACCGAAACGATAACATCCAAGTGGATAATTCGACTTCGGAACATCGTGAATCATTTTGTTGCAATATAGTAAATAATATAGAGAATAATTTAACGTTATCTATTGTTATTGCAAAAAAAGTTTAGTAATAATTTTAAAATATGAGTAATATACGTATATATGTAACATAACATATGTAAATAATGATATTGTATCATATGAATTTTATAAACTTCATTATAAGGAATTGTATAATCATTGGAATAAATGTAAATTGCACCTCCTAAAAAGAAAAATCTTATTAGATTACTTACTCAATCTATTGATGATGAGATGTTCGATTGAATAGAATGATTTCATACAAGGAAAGTATTCCTTATATATGTTGTAAACATGAATTACTAAGTAGTTAGTGATGAACATTGATGACTAATTAATCAGTAACATAGCACTGGGTGTGGGTGTGGGTGTCTGTGAATGATATTAACACCCACCCACACCCACACCTCTTTACTAGACAGTGCATTTTAAGTTACAAATAGTTTCATTAGAGAGAGTACATTCAATTATGTATTCGATAAAAAAATCTCCCTGATGCACTCATATAGACTATACCTGAAGGGGAAAACAGCTGACTTGAAGACTTCAAACGACTTCACGAGACTTCAGGAGACTTCAAGAGACTTTAAAAGACTTTCAAGACTTCATGGAACTTCACGACCGAAGTCTCTGCTGTTTCTCCCTTGCTTGTAATAGACAATCATTTTGAAAGTTTAATAAGAAATTTAAACTCTTTATTTTAGGGAATGCGGATATGTGCCACTAAAGGTATGGATTTGAAATATGAAATAATAGAAACTCTAACTACTGAATAAATTAAAGAATAATATCTAGCAAAGTGGTTACCATTGGGTATCGGTAGAAAAATACCTGTTTCTAGTTTTCATTTGAATTCGAATCATCAAAATACTGCAATCAATCGCTATCAGTGTTTTACTTCAATTCATAGAATACTCAAAACAATGTTACAATTATTCTTGACACTTATACCGTTTTTTTCATTCCACCAAAAATATTCAGAATTCGAATATCATCCTTGATTTTAGTCTGAGCAAAGAAATACGTAATCTCGAATATACACGAAGTGCAAACATCAAGAACGCTATCAATTGTAAAACGACAGCAACATTGTGTTTATTGATTTATTACATTCGATGAGTTCAAAGAGAAAAGAAGTAACAAATCTTCTTCGATATGATATTCTTCATTAGTTACTAAATTTTGCTTGAGAAGAAAGTAAGAGTGATCGGTCACCTACTTTTAATAATGACTGAGAAATGGAAACTTGAACAGTCGTCATATTCGGTAGTCATGCAGAGAAAACGTCTTGAAGTCGACTCACTTTCCAAAAAATAAAAATCGATCCAATTACATTTTTCTTGTGAAAGAAAAATAGAATGCCTCTGAAAATTTGATGAACAATTAAAATCATCCAAATATCCCTGATACATATTAAATGATGGTTACTGATCTTAATTAAAAGTGATTTATCTGACAAGGATCCGTTCTTAATGTTGAAACATGACTTCGAAAGAGGTTTTCTTTTAGTTGATATCGACTATTTCTTTCATTTCAAAATTCTAACTAATTCATACAATCGAGATTTGCATAGAGAGTTTGTCGATGTGACTAGGTTCAAGTCAATAATCAGACATCACAGTCACATGCATTTTCATGCTACTATTTATTACAAACCCATGTTTCTATTTATCTCCATAGTCAATGTCAGTGTTTAGAATTTTTCACAAAAGAGTGGAGTGTCAACTCGTCTAGTTAAATACGTTAAAGAATATTCAGTACGATACTGAGTCTGAAAGTATTGAAATATCAACAATTACTCTGAAGAATACCACTTGATTGATACATATTTAAATGTGTTAAAAATTCCACTATACATTCAATAGTATTTCAGCGGCAGAGATCATAGAAATTGAACTAGATATTGCACTACGGACTTAGTAGGTTTTAACAACGAAATCGAAACCAATTCAATAAAGTGCAACATGTTGATCAAACAGTTATTTGAAAATCAAACCTCGAGCGAATAAAGCGAGGAGAACTTTTTTCAATTACAAAATTGTGAAATCTGAAGAAATTCAATCATTATGTTATACAAGAAGTTTAGAAGCATTAACTTGATGAAAAAATGGATAGAGAATATTTTGAGATTAAGCATAGATTTCTTCAATGAGAGCTAGTTAAGAAGTTCATGAAATATAAATAGTTGAATGCTTTTCTGCTGCACTTAATATAAGTTTTCTATTCATGAACAAATGAGAAGATGTGCTATTCAAATCGATATTTCTTTCAAACTGAGTCATTCATATCAATGAAGTATCGAAATCAGTAGTTAGGAAGAACAGTTTTAAAGAAAATCGATTTGAAAATACTAATTTGATAGTTGAATGTTGCCAAATACCTACAGAAATAATGCTAATATAGACAACATCGATCAGCTGGCAAAACTGCATTCTATACACTGATGTATCATTTGAACCTCTAACAAGATGAGAAGACTATGATTCTATAGAATCCCACAATCTCAATGTATTAGTGTGACAATCAATTATAGTGAAATAGGTTTTACCATCGTTTTTGGCAAATTAATAAATGGAATTGTCAATTTTTATGTTACATTGAACTGATATAATGGTGATGAAGAACAACATGTTGGGACTATTATCCAATCTGTCTTGTTTAAAACATTTGAAGATACAAACGAAAGAATGCGTAAGAAATCTGAATTAATTCCATCTTTGATTTTGAATATGATGGTATATTTGATAGAGACTCGAAGTCTCAGAAAGATTTTTTTCCTCACAAGTTACGGTTTTTTTGTGATATTCATTTCTTTTGTGGTTTATACTATGATTATTCAGAAGTGCAACGAACAGCTAAAGGAAAAACGTTGATTGAAAAAATCATACATCAACGCGCACAACTACTTTTGCAAACTTACGAAAGAAAAAGTTAACTTTAGTTGAGAATTCAAGATAATTTCGAAAATCGGTAGAGAGCTACATTGTCGACGCATTACATAACAAACGCATTCGTAAAAATATTGACGAATCCTGCAAATTAAATGCAGACAAGTACTTTTTAAAGCAGACACTATCTTGAAGTTATTCTGAAAATTAGTTTCTTATTCTTTTTTAATTTGTGTTCTACTTTTTCAAACAACAACCAGATATTTTCGGCCAACGAATTCAGTATCCTTGTTACGATTGAACTTGATTGACAGTATTTAGATTTTCACTCAGCGCTCGATAAAACAATTCCAAAGCACCATAATACATATAAATATGTTTTTGTCTTTTGTGAAGTTCTCAGTGGAGTCAATATGGAAGCCCAAAATTCTCTAAAAAATCCGCATAGCTCTCTCTTGAATACCTGTTCTTAAATACATGTATAGCTTACTGCATAAGTGATTGTTTCAATGTCATTTACGCATCTAATTGAGAGACATTATTCAATATGATTTGATTCATTGAGAAGAGATGGTTTGTTAACAGTAATGATGCACCATTCCCTTTATCGAAGACAACTCACCCTGTGACGTGTTCTCAAGACGAAAAATGACAGCTTCTGGACTATAAATTATAGATGTCAAATATAAAAAATGACTAGATTTGCATTCAGTAATCATTCTTGCTTTCAATGAGTTGCATCATTCATTTGATCAAAATAGTGGAATCGATTTCATTGTTCTTCGTTCTGTCAAATAATAAATATTTTTTTTTTTATTTAAATTTGTATCTGGAATCATGAAATCTGTTACATATTCCTGACTTTGATTTTGATATTTTCATCAGATATTTCATTGAAAATGAGGACGAAAATATTTCTTTTGAAAAATTAACAAACATTCAAGGTTTGACTTTTATCGTTCTTCTGTTGTATTAAATAATGAAAAAATGTTTCGAAACAAAAAGTCAATCTATGAAAGTTGCCGTAAGAACTGAGAACACATTGCAGCATGTCAAATCAAAATTGAGTAAATTTGAAAACAACTATTTTGGTTATTTCTCGATTCTTGAATGAATATGAATTACGGAGAAAAAAAATAATTCATTGATAAAAGGCGAGCTCTGTCATCAATGATTTTTTTAAAGTGACCTTCATTACGATATAATGACGACTACACAATTGATGTATCGAGTAGGACTTTCTGTTCAAAAGCTTGTCGTTGATTGATCAATCTCTTACAAGAGGAAGTGGTAGATCATTTTCATTTTGTCCAATTCATCGCTCATACTTATGATTAATAAATGTAAGTTGTTGAGTTCTATCATATTTGTTGAACACAAACGACAGAGTAAAATAGTTAAAGATATGTCCATATGATAGGAGAACACCGAGATTCTCATTACTCAAAGAATGCATTGAGAATTGATTTTTCATCGAAAAGTGATTACAACAATTCTCTATCGTTGAAATTTCGATCTGCGAATAATTAGTATGGTAGACATTGGCCAATTTCAATAATCGATGGTTTAATTTTGTAATGAAAAATCAGGCTTTCGGAAAACTATACTTTTCAAAGTAAGATAACGAAATAAAAGTAGCTGAAGAAGAAAATACAAACAAAATTGTATGACCTATTGAACTATTCATTCTCTTTATGCTATAAAAAAAATATTTGAATAAAGTGATTCTCAACAAGAAGATTGATGATGCTATATATGAGCAAATGGATTCAAATTTTCAAGTTACACGACAACAATGAATTCATTCGTCTAACGATATTTAAATTCTCATCGAAGAATTAAGTCAGAGATTTAACCATTCTCCAATTAAGCATTTAAATCAACTCTTTTGTGATAAAAATTCTCCTTTGTTATTCTCTTTGAAAACCGGTCATAAGTAGGACTCTTTATTTCATCAGAACTTCTTCTCTAGAAGAATATGAACAATGTAATGCCATTGTTGTCTGTGTACAAATCTTATGGATTTGAATTTAAGAACAAAACGAAGGACTAATGCATAACTGACCGAAAAAAGTGGCAATGAATAACTTTGAATTCAACAAAATAGTTGAGATAAAGCAATCGTTGTTGACAATGTTGAGAATTTGACTAAAAAAGATTTCTCGTCTTGTAGCAAATCCGATTTCTATGAAGAGAAAATTGTTCTCTATCTCTCTCATTATCTCTTATTTTATAATTTTTCTTGTCTCTATTTCAGACTACCCATTACGTTCTCCGTCCAGCACCAACATTCATCCGAATGCTCGATGGCAACAGAATGATATCACTGTGGCTGGAGGAAATCGACAAGGCAATGGAATCAATCAACTCTCTGACCCATTGGGTTTGTATGTTGATGATGATCAAAGTGTCTATGTCGCTGATCAATCGAATCATCGTATTGTGGAATGGAAATGGGGTGCGACGAGTGGCCAAGTGGTTGCCGGTGGAAATGGACAAGGAAGTGGAGCTCATCAGTTGTATAACCCAACAGATGTGATTGTCGACAAAGAGAGAGATAGTCTCATCATCTGCGATGGTTCGAATAACAGAGTGGTTCGATGGCCTCGTCGAAATGGGACAAGTGGAGAAACGATCATCTCCAACATCGATTGTTGGGGTTTGACAATGGACGAGAATGGATCTCTCTATGTCACTGACTATAGAGAAGATGAAGTGAGACGATATCGAAGAGGAGAATCTCAAGGAACAGTGGTTGCAGGTGGTAATGGGCGTGGAAATCGTCTCGATCAACTCTCTTTCCCCGCATACGTATTCGTCGATCGAGATCATTCAGTGTACGTGTCTGATTGGGGAAATGATCGTGTGATGAAATGGGTGGAAGGTGCAAAACAAGGCATTGTCGTGGCTGGTGGTCAAGGACAAGGAAATGGTCTTACATGATTGTATTCTCCTCGAGGAGTCGTTGTCGATCAATTGGGCACTGTCTATGTGGCTGATTCGAGGAATGCTCGAATCATGCGTTGGCTCAAAGGAGCCACACAGGGAAGTGTCATTGTTGGTGGAAACGGTAGAGGAGAACAATCAAACCAACTCAATGGGCCCTTCGGTTTGTCATTCGATCGACACGGCAATCTCTATGTCGTCGATAACGGAAATCATCGAGTGTAAAAATTCAATAGCGATTCAAGTCCTTGACAGATGTTGACTGTAGATCTTGATGAAATGTGTTTTAATCTCCAGAATAATCCTCGAAATAAGCGATCCTTTAGGTGTGCATTAGTGTATAGGTGACAGGGATGCAGCAGACTGTACAGACTCCACTTGTATGGAGTCCCTTGGAGTCATATGAAGTCTTTGTAAGTTCCATGGAATCTCACGCAGTTCATTGAGATGTATATTGATTCTTGTAAAAAGATTAGCTTTTCTTACTAGCCGTGCTTCTAATAGTAAGGCATCTTGCTGATTTCGATCATCTATGGATAGACGTTAAATATTTTTGGTGTTCACAGTGGTTTAGATTCTCTGTTCTGAGGCTATGCATCGATTAATGAAGAGTCTACACAAAGGACTAGTGGAAGCTTGTTGATGCAGCCTCGTTGGAATTCAAATGTGGAACCATTTTACTTTCTTTGGTTTTATTATACTAATAGGCAATACATACTGCAATAATCTCTGAAAGATAATAGTTCCTTTCCGATAATGACCGATTGAAAGTAAACTCTGCCTTGTTTATTTCCATATTTAGAACATAAACGATTTTTTACGAACGCCCCACTTTTCGGTTTTATTGCTGCTATTTACTCGTAATTTACCATTTGCGGAATTCTTTTTTCTTAATTTATTATATTTGATTATTAAAA
>CAJNSZ010001659.1:0-23033 GCA_905329745.1 Rotaria sp. Silwood2
TTATCACTTGAGGATGTGGGGTGTGGGTGTGTGGGTGTGGGTGTGGGGTGTGGGTGTGGGTGTGGGGTGTGGGTGTGGGGCGTGGGTGTGTGGGTGTGTGGGGTGGGGTGTGGGTGGGTGTGGGTGTGGGTGGATTCAACAATTGTACCCACATCCCCACCTCCACCCCCACACCCACACCCTATTTAATTGACTCGCAGATTTCAGTTTTGACCTCCAACGGTGTATTTTAATTTTAATTTCATTAAATTGAAAAAGCAAAAATTTATTTTTCTCGAACAACGTGATAATAGTGTTCGAATTCAATTTTTCTATAGCATTCTATTTCTTAAACAGTAGGAAAATTAAATTAGTCTTTGCCAATCTACTTCTTTTTTCAGAATATAGTGGAGTCTCTCCTCTTTCGAAAAGAATTTTAAAAGAATCGTTTGAGTTTATAAACCTGGCATTGGTTCAATGTTTTTATATTTAGAAGAAGTTTTATAATAATGAGACAGGGAACAATCAGAAGTTTTTGAATCTATTCATTAAGGTTAATCGAGCGAATTCGAACGAATAGAGCATGCGGTAGACCCATACTCTGTGTCAATGTGTATGATATTAAATTGGAAATGAAACTGTCTTTAGTTGAAAAAATCTTTATTATTTGCAAAACTCAAGGGTAACCTTATATTATTGAGATACCCTATATAACAAGCTAGGACAATATATTCAGCTAGATTATCTTTCTCTTCTAATAGTAGTTTCATGTATTTTTTTTTCATTTTGTCAACTTCTTATCAGAAGTGAATTTTAGAATAATCACTAGATAAATAATTTCTTCTTCAATTAACTCCGAGAATTACGAAATTGAAAGAGAAAAGGACAAAGAGTATGAAAAAGAAATAACGAATTTTTAAACTGATAAGATATCAAGAAGCAATGACTCATGCTTTTTTACAGCAGATTTGAAAATAACTGATGCAGTTTGAATATGAACATTGAGTAATGATTTCTATGAGTTGTAATTATAACAGAAGATTCAGAAGTTTCTCCATTTGAAACAAAACACATTTACACAGTACCAGTCTCTCTATTGATTTCTTATTATTGGTGTTACAATTATAGGACGCTTCTACGACACAAGCATTGAGTCTTTTTTTTTATTTGAGTTGTTAATTTTATGATGTGAAGACTTAGAATGGTAGAAGTCATATATCTTTTTTTTGGGATCCTTATAATCAGTTTTTATCATGAAGTATTTTTTTTACTTGAATTTCTTCTCAGCCAAAACATTCTTTCATGACAAATGTCTTGAACATTATATTTTTTCTCTTCTACAATATGTTGGCATAATCATTTAAGGCGTAGTTTCATTTCACCCAATCAATAATAATAATCCTTTTATTTTTTCTATGGGACGACAATAATTTTTCTAGATCAAACAACTAGGAAAAATCTAAGACACTTGAAGAAAAATAAAAATGAAATGAAAATACCAATACTTGAAGAGGAGAATAAAGAAAATACACGTACAATATACGTCTTATCTATGTATGATAGAAGAATCGACGAGAGAAAAAGAAAAATACCACGTATAACTAATCTTTGACTCATCGATGATTATTAATGCAGATTTCTCTCTTGTGCTAATATAGTATATAACTAGTATTATTCACAAGTTATTTTTCGATCTAGAATTATCTTCAATATAAATAAATTCAGTACAATAAAATGTGATAATAGTAGTAAGATGTTTTATTTTATCAATGTTATATTAAAATTTGACGATTCAATCATCTAGATGATCGTGCGCAATGAGTAACTCATAAGCTAGTACCAAAATGAACACAAAACCGAATTTTATTTTATGAAAATTATGACTTTAATGATCGAAACGTCAAGTTTTAATATAAAACCGATAAAATAAAATTTCTTATCACTATTTTGATATTCTATTATATAGTTAAATTGTCCTTTACAATTGACTGAAAATTAAAAAAATTATTCATAAGAATTCCTGGAATATGATAATTGTCCATTTATCTTTAATACAAACTATTTTTAAATTGATCAATTCTTAAATGAAACAAAATAATATTCGAAATTAGTGTAATAGAGATGTAAAACAATCTTATCTTATTCGGGCATTCATGTTTGCTAATCTAAATACCTGTTGTCGAGAAGTCCAAATATTTTTTAGAAAAATTTTCATATTATTCTGATTGAGAACGAAAATAATTATGAACGATGTAGTAGATATAAGGGAGAAAGTAGGTGAGGATAAGGATTACCTATTTATCCACAACCACATTTCACCAATAGAATGAATATGTAGAATATGCAGAAATCGTTTGTATTGACGGTAATCAAGTATAATTACTATTATATGATAAAAATATCAGTTCGATGATTATTCGTGAACCTTTACATAAACTAATAGACAAAAGAACGGATCGTTAATAGATTGACTGAATACTTCCAAATAATTCATTTGTACTCTTGTATGTATTAAGCTCGTGCTTGACATATAAAATGACAATAATAATTAAAGAATATGAAAACAGAATATCCATCTTGAAGATACTTGTAGTTTTTCAATAAAATCAATCATGTAATAATTTTATTTTCATCGAACAAAATATGAAAGTTGTCAGTCACAAAACAAGATATTCGTTATGTTTAGTATATGGGCTAAATCATTTGTTATCGACGTGGCATTGCAAACTTGAAATATGCATATCTCAGAATTATCATCTAGTTTAGGTGTGTTTTTTTGTATGTTGTACGAGTCTTTATTTACTCTAGATAGCATGAAAAAATCGGCACTCTAGACTTTTGTACAGAGGAGTTATTAAAGAAAAACTAGCGTTAGCAACGTGAAACTCAAGACGAACATAAACTGTTACTTGATATCCTTTGTTTTTTTAAAATTTCAAATGATTGTACAATTGTTGAAAACTTCATACACAATAATATGCATGCCGCCTCAGGCTATCATATCTGGTTGTACAATTATTTTGATCATGTCTAAGTTTTCCAAACAACAAATTCTATTTGGCATTAGCGACATGAGTGAGTACGACTTCACTACTGATCAAATGGTCTGGTAACGAACTGAAAAGTTCGAAATCAACTCCAAGGGGCTCATGCTAATGGTAGGAGTCCCTAGAATAATACTAAGACAACAATTTTCATTTCAACTCTACCTAAAGGCTCTGGAAGCTCGATTTTTTGGACGGAACTTTTTGAAGTCCGATCTCACTGAAATCGTCACCATATATGCGGCTCATATCCAAAAGATTGTCCTGAAGTTTTCAGGCTTTTTCCTTATTCGATTTGCTGAGATATTAACTTATGAATTTTTAATTAGCTAAATATTAATTAATTAATAACTATATGAAAGAGCAGACAATTTTACATAAGCCTGTGGAAAAACAAATCATAGGATTGTTTCCTATGTAGATGAAAATTAAGCAGGAAAAAATCACCTTCGTTTTCCATCTTCAATCTCTGTGTGATATTATATGTTGTTTTTTTCCTATCATATGTATATCATCTGCTGACAATATGATTGTTTTGAATGTCTTGTGGACGCTGGAAAAAACCATGTTGGAATTTGTCATTACTTTCGAATATTTCAGATACCAAAGCATGGAGAATATTCCATCTCTCTATCTATTACATAAGGAGAACAGCATACAGTTAGTATTCATTTTTTTTCTTTTTCACATCATATCTATAGATTATTTCATTGTTTTTAATAATAATAGATTTAAATTACGTACTAAGTAGTAGTCATTAGTCATGAACAACTTATTCGCTAAGCAAATAATCAATAACTTTTTATTGTTTGCTCTTTTTCTTTTTCCCATACAATGACCCATATTCGAGAGTTATAAACTTATCATTACTTCACTTTTATTTTACGGATTGAAATATTTTTCATTCATATTATCGGCCATGCTCGATGCAACAAGAGACAAATTTGTCCGTGGAAACTCATATGGTACTGATGATGAATCTTTACTAGATGAATCGGGTATAAAATATTGGCAGACAATAGAAAGATGTTTACGATCTCATTCGCCAGATTTTGAAACTCTATCGAAAGAGAGCAAAACATTAATTTTTTTAATTTCATTAGGTACCAATAGCGCTAATTACTCAGTATCGGTAAAAATGTATGGCAGAAATCTTCGCGAAATAAGCCAGTATGTTTGCATTTTGCTTGATGAATCGAACGGATGTTATGATTCTGTATGTGACGAAAAATGAAAATCCCAAAGAAGAAGAAGAAAAAACAATTTTTCAACGAAACGATGCAACAGCAAGAAAACTTCTTGAAGATTTTATTTGAAATACATTTAAATGCAATCTAAATATACCAGTTAATGAATAAGAACAAGAATAAAAATTTATTTTGTGCCATTTTTCTTTTTCTTTTTTCCATAAAAAATTTGAAAAAAAAACATCTTACCATATGGCCATGATCAACATCTATTGTGTACCGTTTTTTTATTCATTATTAACTAAACCTAATCACTGTAATAAGCTTTATTATAGAAGTTGAGATTAATTTCGTTTTTTTATCTTTAACAATCAACTGTAAGAATAAACAGGCATGTTTTTGCAATTCATTGATTTATTTGAATTAATGATACATAAAAATAATTTTAGATCATTATATTGTAGTCATACCAAGCTTGTGGTAGCTCGAAATAGATTAACTGAACCTCTATCAATCATTTTATTTTTTCAATATTTTTGTAAAAATTATGCCTCAGGTGATATCTGCAATTGTGCTGTTTCAACATGAAGTCAACAGCATATAATCAATAAAAGAGTGTGCGCTAAAACTTTTCTAGACATTCATTTCACGCCTATAATTAGATCCGTAATACACTTCAACAACATACAAATCTTCTTAAAGATATTTCTAAGGTATACTACTGACATTAATGTTACACACAAACATAACTAATAATGACTTATGAATTTTATGTTGATCGATTGGAATCTATATAAAATTTAGAATTGTTTTGAATTTGAAATTTGAAATAAACTTTTATATTTCTGAATTAAATGCAATAATCATTTGTTTAAAGATGAAAACAAGATTGAAATAAATAAATATTTATCTATACTATATTTCAAGTAAGTCAGATCTATGAAATATGATTGTTCTCTTTAGGAATACAATCAGTTCAAAAATTGAACGTTTAGCAGCATGTAAAGATATACGATAAAAATTATTCTGTATATAACAAGCCCATCGAACTGCTACACATTCATTCAGAGTGACTGATAAAAAGATTGTTTCATAGGTTTTGGGCTTATTTTTGGAATATATTAACGTGAATTTACAGAGAAAATATACATTTGCCACATCTAAACTATCATAAAAACTTAACTATACTCAATTGATATCAGTATTAAGAGAGTGCGTTATTGTTTGTAAAGCATGCAAGATTTATTTAAGAAAATTATTTTCTACTATTTTTTGTTGGGTTGAGAAAAATATTAGTCATACACTCATTGTGAGTCATTTTTATTCTTGTGTTCTTATAAAGTTTAATACTAAAATAAGTTTAGACTTATAATGTCTTTCATGAATTTTCTGAAAATTCACGAGACTTAGTATGGTCTTCATACACTCTGAGGATATCTCACCAGATCAGGATACTACGCAATTCATAATCTCCATATCCTCCTATATCTCCTCTAGTGAAAATTCTAGCAATGTTTTTGAAATTCAAGAAAGGCATGTAATGAAATACATACCAAGATTTTGTTCAACAAGTAAGAAGGAATTTAGCCTTTCAATTCATCAGGCGATTTTGGATTGGAACTCGGTGTATAAAGCCGAGTCCAGTGAGATATGAAATATCTGAAAACGATAAGTGCTCTTGCGTCTTTTGTTCAGAATTATGAAGTGCGGGGTGTAAATGTGCTAGAACGCAAGACCGACATCATGGAGCATTTATAAAATCAGTTCTAGCCACACTCACACTCCATCCACATGGCATTGTCAATTTCTCACGTTTCCATGGAACGCGCACATGTCATAGTTGTAAGCATAACGATTTGTCGTTGGTTTATACAATTTGAAAAAGTATATTTCTGAATGCTTCATTGCTTCTAGAATCTTAGCAAAACTTCGAAGCATCGGAATGAAATGCGAGCCTGAAAGTAATCCAATCCAAGCATGTTTGGAGAATTTCTTTCCTAATCGTTTTCCTTCTGGTTTTTAGAAAAAAATGCTGGCGCGTAACTTGTGGAGATATCGATTCAAATAATAAACTTTTTTTTTTTGTGTACAAGTCGAAAGAATGAAAAATGTCAACTTATTTAAGAAATCCGTAGTTCTGCGATCGTTATTGATCGTCAACTACTTGATATACATGGTTATAAGCGCAGCTAGGATACTCGCAAACTGAAAAAATAGTCATTTTATCTGGATGACCTTCTAGTTGCCAAAACTTTTTCACTGTGCTTACGAGTTAGTGTTCCAGAAGTCATCGAATCCATAACCGCAGAGATCGTACAGGTCTGAACTGTTCATCCCAGGTCGAATCCTCGTTTCTTGTGATTGTATACGCACACGGTAAGCGATCTTGCAACCATCGAAAGAGTTCATCTTCTTCCAACCTTGTCTCCGTATCATTCGCTGCTGCCCACCGATCGTATCGGCATATGACATTCAGCGCTCGTAGGTGAAGCATTCCATGGATGAGTTCGAGAATACTTGATCGATGCTCAACGGCAATCGACAATACTTCGCATTGGCGGCCGATTGGCGAACCACTCAATATCGTACAATGTTCACTATTGTAGTAATGATTAACATTCTGCAACGTTAATCGACGGATCGCGTTATGAACATATTGATAGGGTGGCACGAGAGAAGACATTGGTGTCCATTTGTCGAATTGCAATGATGTAAGACATGGCACTCTGTCGAGTAGATCTTGTAGTTGAGATGGATTGAACAGTGGATGCTCGTTGTCATAGTTGGTGATACGGATGGAAACTAGCCGATCAAATCTGATAATGACAGAAGACAAGTTCGCATTCAAGGAAAAGTCTACATCGAGATGACGAAGTTCGGAAAAACGGAAACAAGGTAATATTTGACCAGTCGACGGAGTAAGTGTAAATGCTAAACTTCGAACTCGATGATAGGACGACAAGTCATCATCGTGTGGATAGGTCGATTGCGAACGAAACTCTCTGTGATGGATAAAATAAAACTCGAGCCAGTACAGTAGTGTGTAGAGATATAGATTGTTATTATCGCATTGTTTACATCGATCCCAATCGCATCGAACAAACCATTGATGTGTGTCGAGCCAAAATGGTGTTCGAAACGAATCTAGTAGCTGATTAGCACGATGTTCCTTGTCGTCATTATCGCTCAGACGAAAGATCATCATTAACCGAAATATTTTCAATTTAGACAAGTGATCGACCATGATTCGTTGCCAGTCGTGCCCATTCATATTGATTTGATCGGTGTTCACTGTTAATGATATCAAATTAGGTGTGCTTCGCAAAAGATTCATCATTGTCGATGATGATTCGCTAACGAACAGTTTCAGTGTGATCAAATGTGGGAATGAAAATGTGAGCGTGTGATCTGATGAATCGTCATTGATCAACACTGACAGGTACCGAATGGATGGTGAATATTCGAGGAGACGTGTGAGCCGATTCAATGAATACGAATAGAAATCAATTGACAATGCTTGAAGCGTTGCAGAGCTTACCGATGGCACAATGATTAACGATCGATTGAAAAGGAAATATCCATGTGACAATGAGTTAGTTGGGGCAGACGCCAAATATCGTTGAGAGTATCAATAACAGTTTCGTATTCAGTTCGAAAACAACAGTCGATAAAATTGAGACGGTTTAAAAAAGGCAAACGGTAACATTCCATCATTAATCTGCAGAGGAGGCTAGATGAACGCAAATGACTCACGGTTAACGATCGCAATGCAGTTAAACGACGAATCTGTACATCACATGAGATAAAGCAATGAAATTGACCCGGTGTTTCATCATCGTCTGCCACATAAAGAGACAAAATTCGAGCGCTAATGTGTGGCAAGTATTGGTGGCAGACGATATCGAAATCGTGTTTCGAGACCGATCGTAAATCCAGACAGTACTTTGGAAAATATTTGAAGAGAAGCACATTGAAACGAGTATTGAGACCGTAAAAAGCCCGAAATAGATCGACGAGCGATAAATATTCCAAAAGATCAGTTAACAATTCGTTAGCAAATGATTCGAAACTCATGAATTTTGAATTTGACGTCGTTGCTATGAAACAATAATCGGCTCTATGAAAAACACGCACCACATGCACCGTATTGGTATCTTTTTTTTATTTTGTCGTCAAATAGCAGAATAAATATATATTTCTTTATCAGACAATGCATCTTCTTACGTTGTTGGTATCAGAAAAAAAGAGAAACGTGCCATGCGGCAGTATTTGTCAAACAATATTTGTCTTGTGTAGCAGAAACGAAACAAGAACGAACTATGCAACATGATGCTATTAACAGGACATGAGGCACTCTAATGGAAAGATAAATATCAAGTTGTCGAATAACGAATCCCTCGATCGAAGCATCTACGTGAGTGACGTAGCAGTCAGTAGAAATCGTTGGATTTGGGTGTTGATGAAGGCTAGAACAACACTCACACGCTGTGCTCTTTTATTTATTATATTATCTTGGTTACATTCGAATGTGTAAAATGCAGACAAATTGTGTTTGAAGGCAGATTTCCGACAGCTAGATACAAGCATTGAACTTTACTGCTAAGACTATCGACGATGTTGGAAATCTTCACATAGACATGTATGGAACTGTAACTATGCATCAGTGCAAAGCTGCTACGAAACCTAATTAAAAAGAATAATTATTAGTATCGAATTAGATTCGTTTAACATTTTATCCATTAGAATCCCATATCTTCTCAAAAGAGACACTTTTTCGAATAATATCCAACTACTTAATGATTAAGTAGCTAATAATTCATCTAACTAAGTACTTAAAGTTTAACGCTATTTAAAAACTTATCATAGCTATTTAAAAGGTGAAATTGATACTTTGAGAAAATTATTCGGCTAGTGAATGATTTAAATAGCTGATTTATTTCTAACAAAACTTTGTATTGTACTTCTTCGTGTAACTAGCTATTGAACATTTATCATTATTTAAACATTACAGTAACTATTTAAACATTTTGCATAGATAATTACTAAATGATCGAAATGGTTGCCACTTTCGTAGCGGTATTTGGTTTAGTGATGTGTAATATATTACGAGCGGTTGAAGCCTAACGTTATTACATATTATCGCAGTCATTTTTAAGATTCGAGAATCATTAAAGAAGACGAAAGATACATATTGTAAGTACTTGAAATTGTCACACTTAAAACTTTTAGAAGCATTGTTTTTTCCTTTTTTCGTCATCGCTCAATAGAAACGGGCCAGTTACATCAGAAAAAAGAGTATCTTGCATATTTAAAAACGGTATTATAATAGACAGAAGTTGGTGCCCATTATTTTTACATTTCAGAATAGTTTTAAATTAGATATTTTCAGAAAATTCTTTTTACATATGTATGATATTATTCGTTTCTCGAGTAACTCAGCGAGCTCTATTCAACCATGATATAAAAAGAGAAAAAGGCAATACCTAAAATTTTAAAGTGTGATCAAATGGGGGAGTGTTAATTGACCGAAAGGCAAAAGATCGAAGGGAAAAATCTCGAATAAAAAAATCTCGAAAAAAAATATTTCGAAAGAAAAAAATCTCGACCAGAAAAAGTCCGAAAAAAAACATCGAATCGGCAAAATCTCGAAAATTCATAAAACAATCAATAAGAGTAGATTTTTGCTGAAAACTACTTTTCATTACAATGGTCCCAGCCGAGCTCCACTGACTTATGAGTCACATTCCTTCAAGTGTCGATGTCGGTTTGAACGGATTTTCGAGCGTGAGTGAGTTTGGGTGTTGATCTTGATGATAGTAGGCCTGGGTGTGAGCCGTTAATCCACTCACATCCAGTAATCACACTTGACACCGACCTTCATACTCTAGCCGTCAAGATCTCAAAATGCAGAAGTTGATTCGTAAAGAAATCTTTGAAGTTTACTGTTACTTACCAAAAGAAAAATGAAAGCGAAGAAGGGATTTTCGAAACAGTGCTGAATTTTTTCTTATGATCATGCTACTTAGCACTTTTCTCTTGTGCTAATTTTACTCTCTAGCTACAACGGTAAAACGCTGCATCATAGCCGATGATGTATATGTATCCTCTTTATTTCCACGTTTTGATCCTTTTTCAACAAACTTATGATTAATAAACCAAGTATCTAACAAGTACTCGAATTGTTTTTACATTTTAGATTTTCGAGATTATTTTTTTCGAGATTTCCGATTTTCGAGATTTTACATGTTCGAGATTTTTCCTTTCGATCTTTTTCCTTTCGGGCAATTAACACTGATTCGATCAAATGACATAAACTACTCATCCCTCAAAATTCTGAGTTTATTCATAGATATATTCAATATGTGGTTACGATGTTTACAAGTCTCTCGAAGTTTCCTACTAGTATGATTTAGCCAATATTGACGATACATCATCGAAGTGAACAGATCACAATGGCAAACAACAACAGAACAGCTGGTATGCTGTTTGTTCTCACTCAAGTGCTGTCATAGTATTTCTTCATTCAACTGACGAAGAAATGACACGCGCTACTAATAGTCACACATCAGTGCTTGAAAATAGTATATCACTATCCAAACCTACTGCTGAAATAATAGCCGATAAACCTTTAGATACTTCTTCATTAGCAACTAATGATAAGATGAGTGTTTGGCAGACCGACGAATAATAAATAGAACAATTTATTTTTATAATTATTGTAAGCTTTTGACATACACAATAAAGCTAAGTGGCGTGATGAATGCTCTTTTTTTTATTTTGAACAAGATTTTAATTGTTCTTACGGTATCCTCATATTCTTGCTATAGATTTTTGTCTATCCCGCGATTCTTAACGAGAATCACATATTAATATAATGTTTATGAACATTGGAATTACAATTTTTCATATAAGATTTGAACCTGTTGTCTTTGAAATACACATCTGAATATCTTCCATAATGTATGCCAGAATATAAGAAGAACATGTTTGATATTCTGCTTAATTCGAACTACAGAGTATTCGCATTATGTTTCCTCTGAGTTTATTACAAATTCTTGAACAATCATGAAGTTGTTGGATTCTTTTTCACTATTCTTATATGGTTCATTCTAAGTCGCTGTTCTTTCATTGATTATTTGTAGAAGGTATGAACAAAGAAAAGATTTTACACTATTTTCTGAAGCGCAATAATGATTACTTACATAGTCTTATGCAAATATCAAACGATTTAGATCGTCAGGGAAAAACTTTCTTAGTCCTTCGATCAGAAAAAAACATTTTTTGTATTGTAAATCAAATTTATTTTTCTAAATACATTTATACAAAACAAAAAAAAAAGGAAATATTCTCTGAATAAAATTTAATGTACAGTACACTTCAATCTTAAACTATCGTCTATATAAGAAGGTTGGCATGCTACTCTTCTTCTTTGGATTTATTATTCCAATCAATCTGAGCTGTTTTCATCAATGTTATCAAGCCAATGGGTAAATTTTCACTATCAATAAAATCTAATTGATTAAAAGTTGATTGAATTTGTTCACCATAATAAAAGAGTAACCATTCTAAGTAGCTATCACTATCTTTATTCATTCTACGCTGCTTTCTAGATGCCATTCTTGTATTTTTATCTCGAATGACTTCCATATGATCTGCAAAACTGTTCGTCAAAGTAGGTGATAACGCCGGAGTAATATCTAACATATTTGTGTAAACACCTTCCCAGTGCGAAAGTTGAGTTTCACGACCTTGTATATATTCGTCAAAAGTTATGAGTGTTCCATCATCGTGAATAAATTCTTCAAGGAATTTAAATTTTTGATGCTTCTTTGCTTGTTTGTATTCAACTTCTATATCAGCATATAGTTCAGCATCTTTAGCTAGTAGCTGATCAAAAGTGGTGATCTTTTTCGATATCAAGCATTGTTGAACACTGTATAAAGTAAGATAGATATTTTTCAAACCTAAACCCCCCTGTATCCAGGGCCAATAGAACCATGCTTCACAAATGTCATCAGTCAAACAACTAGGAAATTGTTCAACAATACGACTTGTAAGAATTAACAAAGCATTGCCATTTGTTTCAGGAAAGATATATCGATGAAGATATTGAAATGTTTCGATTATATGTTCAATATGATATGCACCCAAAATGTTAGCACATTGACCAAAATTACGCATGAAAAAAGATATATATTTGTTGTATAAATTTACCCATTCTAAAATAGTTGTTGCATTCGTTAATCGTATTTTCATTTCATCAAGAAATGGTCGAATTGTTTCTTGATATATAGTAAAACGACCAGATGATTGTAGAGTAAGCAAACCCCATTTAACATCCTTACGAGGGAATATAGCATTTGTTGACAGTTCATCGGCATGACTTGTCATGTTTGATGGTTGAATTTGTGTGGAACCACATTTTTCTTCATTAAATCTAAGTCCAATCATTTGTGTATATTCATTCATCAATGTCCAAGCTTGTTCAATTCTCGCTGATTGAGAATTAAAAAACCAAATATCATCATGAAGACGATAAATGAAAATATTAGTATTTTGATATATATATAGGTCTAAACCGAACAAAAGTAATTCAGCAAATAGATGAGAAAGTGAATGTGAAATTGGTACACCACGTTGACGTTGACGAATGAGCTCATCGGGTTTATAATAAACTGGTTGTTTGAGAAAACGATCAAAAAAATCAAGCCAAATTTGAGACATACCACAAAATTCAAGAAATATGTGAACTATTTCATGTGAAATGGATGGTCCAAACCATTCAAGATCAGCTGACACAACAGTAAATGGTGCATTTGGTTGTAAGATTTTATGTAATTGAATTTCTACATTGATTAAATAGAATAATTTTGATTTTAAATTAAATTTATCCATGTTTGCGTAATAAAATGCATCTGAATTATTATTCAATCCGTCCGGTAGTGAAGCCATCCAATATTCATCTTCTTGAATTAGACATCGTTCGTATTGAATGGATCTTGATGAACAATTGTCTCGAGACTTTTTATTTAATACTCTGAAAAGTTTTTTTAATTCAAGCTTAAAATGATAACTCCATTTTAAGCCTAGGTGTTCAAGAAAAATAGCAGTAAGAAAATCTTCTTCATAGAAACACCGATATTTTCCGACTAAATTTCGACGAAAGATTCCACGTACACCATTGATAGGCCAGTTCCAATCAGTTAGGTCGGATATTAATAAATTTAATGATGATGCAAATTCATTGACAGTATTTTCATCTAATCGCATTTTTGTTAGAAGTCTTTTTCGATATTCATCTAATGAATCATTACTTATAAGACTGTCGATAGCTTGTCGTATATCATTGTATGAGACTTTTTCTTTCAATAATAATTTTCCATATTGTTCTGTTGAATTTTTAAATTTTTCGAAAGCATCCTTCAATTTTGCAT
Source organism: Rotaria sp. Silwood2 (assembly GCA_905329745.1). Lineage (NCBI taxonomy): Eukaryota > Metazoa > Rotifera > Eurotatoria > Philodinida > Philodinidae > Rotaria > Rotaria sp. Silwood2. The sequence continues at coordinate 13,645 of CAJNSZ010001659.1, forward strand.
CTTTATCAAAGAAAGAAAAAAGTTTATTTTGCAGAAAATGACGCCATCTATCTAAATCTAATTGTGGTCGATTAAAAATAATTTTTTCTAAATGTTCATTAGTTAATAAACTTTCACTGGTCGGTTTCATTTCTACTGTCGTATATTCGTTTTTCTGTTCTGATAACCATTGAGACATGATTAAGCCAAATAAATAATTGTATTCGGAACGTTTTTTACCACCAACAATCACTTTCGTGAATTGTTGACGAAAATTTTCTAATACATTATTCGATGTTGATGTATTGACTTTGGCTATGGTCAATAATGGATCAAAATTTTTCAAATATCGTTCTTTACTCGCTTCATCAAATAATCTTTCTACACTTTTCTTCAGCATGTAAACTTTATCATACAGTGATATTGCAGAATCATTGTTCTGTTTCATTATTTCAATATGTTCTTCATCAAACTTCTTTTTACGTAATTTGAAGCGATCTAATTTTAATTTTGTCATTAAACTGAGTGCTTCACGATCAGGTGGTATGAAAACCGATGTTGTATTGGTGGTTTGTGTAACCAATGACATTTCTTTTTTCAACTTTTTTCCCTTTGTATCGTAATAGTATTGCTACAAGCGACACACTGCTTTTTATACTATCGACTTGCGTAATGTTTCGAAGTTACATAGATATTTCATCCTAATGAGTAATATTTGTTAATCATACTAATGGGACATGACCATGAGTAATGTATGATAAGTGCAACTCGGTCATGTATAAAAGAGCCTGTTATCGCAACCTCTGCAGAGCAAAATATGAAACGCAATGTAGGTGCAGTTGCTAACCACAGAGAGATTATTTTATTGTATCTATTTCGAGGCATATTTTTTCATCATCTTTTTGCCTAATCCTCCAGAAATGCTTACGGTCTGAGAGGAGAGGGTAGGTTTCTACCGCTATACTTTCACACTCCTTTTATATCGTTTTTCACAAAATATGATAAAAAAACACTTGTACAAGTGTTCAGAAATATAATTTACATTAAATTCAAGAAAGAAAAGTATGAACAGTAAGCGTTCTATTATATTTATTTTATGTCTACTAACAAAAGCAAAGCAAACGATTCTTATTGTGTTCATCTCAGTCTTCTGATGACTTTACTATACTGACTATATCAGCCATAGATTAAGTAATGCTCGATGCTTTTTTCAAGTTTCGAAATTTATGAACATAAGATATTTAGTTGGTTCAACTCTTTTCGTACAACTTGCTACATTACAAGTTCAACTAACACTAATATCAAATATATGCATATGGTTTGGTGTATGTGGATGAGTCTGAGTTTGAATATGAAACCCACATGCGCAAACACACTTATCATCACACTCACACACGACATCAACGCCTCATACGAACAACTCAAACCAACATGACCTCATACCCGATTTTTGAAAACTAAATAATACATTATGTAGACAATTTCTGAAGCTACAAAATCTCTATGCACAACTTTTTCTCAGGATGCCTTCACTTTTCAAAAGCATTGATTTAGTTCTCGTTTGCAACCTGACGGAGTACGAATACAAAATGAAAAAGTGCTTCTATAATCGAATGATAAGTTCAAAACCAATTTCAAATGGTACAAATTCTTGCTCAAAATATCTAGATGATAATACGAGAACTGTTTTCGTGGCACTTAGCAGAATCTTTAGAAAGTCAGTTTTTCAGAGGTAACTTTTCGAAGTTCGATCTTGCTGATAATTTTCTCATCGATGCAGTTCGTGTCGTAGTCTATCCTAAAGTTTTCAGATTTTTTTCTTCTATGGTTAGAGAGATATCCACTATTTACTTTTTAATGAATGTAAACTACCTATCAGCTGAAAGAGTCAATATTTGTAGATATGTCTATGCTATAAGAATTAATTCAATAGCATAGCTCTTTTAAAGAATCAATGTCAAATAAAAACTAAGCACGTTCCTTTCTTTCCTGAAATAATCCATGTATATATAAATTTGTTTTATATCATAAAGAATACAAATCACAACCAAATCATTTTCTTGCTCACCATAAGCATTTAACTGCGCTATATGTTAGCTTTTCGATTGTTTAAATGTTAATCAAAAATGTTTCATGAAAAACGAACATTATTAGAGATATCAGTCACCCAGATTGTAGGATATGGTCCGTATGCGATCGTTTACAGTTAATTTACAGCACATAAACAGACGGTACTCTGTCGTAATATCTGACGCAGAAATACTACCGTATTATTATGAGAATAAGGCATCGCATACGACGCCGTCATACAGTGTCAACGATTGCAAGAAAACAACGATCAGTTTACGTGCCGTATGAAGCAAAGTCGCGATGAAAATGCAGATAATTGTATTCATCGACTTGTGTATCTAAGAAAATAACAATGAGATTTTATTTTGTTGCTTATATCACCACTCCATCGATTACCATTTCGAAACCGGTAAAGAACTCATCGTATTTAGGAGTCGCTTTCTAAGAAAGTACAATAAAACATACTCTTTAAACGTTTTTAAAAATCAAATCCATTATATTGACAGAAAACCATATTCAATCGTTTTATTTTCCTTGAAAAAGACTATTGTTATAAGAAGAAAACTTTTCATTTAGTTTGGCGATATCTCTTTTATTATCTGTCTGTTCGACTTTATTTTTGCCTGAAAAAATTCATCTTTTATTTTCTATTAATGCACGTCATACATCATTTCTAAAATAGATTTTTAAAAAAACCGATCCGAGAAAAAGAATTTTGTAAGGCAATTTGTTGTCACATTTTACTAAATGAATGATCGTGGTTTTCACTATCAGTACTTTTTGATGCTTTATCCATGTGCTGAAAATATATGAGAAGCAGTATTTTCTAATAAATCAAATCTTTTTCATATTTAAAACTCTGGAACAAATAGCGTTTGGCAAAGGGTAAATCGATGGTGTGGGTATGGAATGCACATGTGAGAGAATAGATAGTCCACACCCATTTACTTGAAGTGTTTAAACATCATTTCGTACTTATGCCTCTCTCGTAACAGAACTGTAGATATTAGACTTTTTTTTGTAAAGTTCCTTAGCAAGAAAAACAAAAAACGCTGAATGACAATAGCAAACCTTATACTATTCTACAAAACGACAAACACGTTTTTGAAACCAGTATTGAAATATTTATAATTTTAGCTCGTCAGTAAGCTATTCTTGAACACTTACATTTTGTTCGTCAAACAATATCCGAAATGTTTTTATTAATCCAGCAAGTTGAGTTTGATGAGATTCGAGATGAAACTCAATTATTAATATGAAATTCAAAAAGAAAAGCTTGTTAGAGCAGCCTTTTTGTGGCTGAAATGTGGAACTCACATATGTTTTCTATCCGTATCAAACTAATACAAAATACGTAAAATAAAAAATCTCTGGTAGATTATAATTGTTTTGCAGAATAATCGAACATTTCAGTAAGAACATTTCTAATTCCTACATTTCGACCATAAGTTTTTTATTTTTTCTACGGACACCCTATGTTTATTTCCATTGTTGCTATTCACTCATTATTTTTCAATTCGTTTTTCTTAATTTAACATTCTTATTATTATAATCATTGAATTAATTGACAAATATGTTTGTCTTACATATCCATGGTACTTACAGAAGGCCTTACGCACTATGATATATATATATTAATCAACTCACAAACAATGATGTTAATAATCTTTCAAAATTAAAAGCTTGATCAGTTTCGCAAAAGAACTCTAGAAAGTCTGAAGCCTATTATTCTCGATTGCTTATGGTTGTAATGGGGAGTTGTCTGTAAAGGAATGGGTGGAGGGGGCAGCGAAACTTCGACTTAAAACTTATACACACTATTTTCCTCCAAAATATGTTTGTTCCACAAAATAAAGATTTTATTCAATTATTTGAACGTGTTATTACTGATTTTTTATTTGCTTTGATATAGATTGCATATGCTGAATATCATATACTATATTATGTAGCATAAAATTCTATCGAATGTAAAGTTATCTGGATGTGCGTGTGGGTATCTGTATCTTTTTACCCATATCCACACCAAGATCTCATATGTGACTAGCTTGTGGTGCAATTATAATGATTCATATCCAATAATTGTAGATCAAGAAAAACAAAAGATCGTTTCGATCTACAATCAATCAATATAACTAAGCAAGTTTTTATGCTGTGCGATATTTGGACAAACCTAATCTAGCGATGAATTAATGGTTCGCTCTTTAAGCAGACATCTCAAAGTGTATTTTACAATGATATGCTTGAAGTTAGTCTACTGTTCTAGCAGACCATTGTGAGTCATTTTGTGGTCGAATGCGGAACATCGGTATATTTTTCTGATTCACAGAAATACGTTTAAATTTTGTCACAAACCATGCAACATCAGATCAGTGTTGACGACGAAAATGATAATGTTGAATACGACAGATCAGATGCCATTTGACGAAAGTATTCATTATCGTACAAAAGATTTTCCAGAGAATGTGTCTCAAGTTGTTGTTTATTACGCTAGAAAGCGGTCTTTGAGAGATTCATTTGCATAAAAGTATTACACAAATGTAGTGAGATGGTAGACATTACTTTCTGATTCAACATTATATTATCTGAACACTGACTTTTGTTGTTATTCTTGAAAGTTGGAAAAAATACTATTGGCCATGAAACAAACTACATCATTCTTCATTTTTGTGTCAAGTATTTACTATGTAAATAAAAACAGGTATTCAAGTGCATTGTGTACAGGGACATTGGTTTTGCATAAAAAGAGATAAACGAGTCGGTATGAACATCAATTAACTTGTCTCTCACTCTTGCTCAATAAATCATTTGATGCGAAAAAGAATTGTATCCTCGCCAAAGAATAACAGGGTCAATAGTGATCTCAACAGTTAAACCGAATAAATTCTTTCTGAAATCTGTCGTACTTTTCTAAATATTGTTAAAACAACTTTTCAAAATACACTATTCCAGCCTAATGCAGTTGGAACATATCTATCATGAAGCGTGAGACGAATTTCGGACAACGATGAAATTTTGCCGATACATGTTTTCAATTTTATGATGAAGTGTATCTGAGTTTGATAAAATCGTTTGCAATAGTTTTAAAGCTTTCAAGAAAAACTGTACGTGTGCTGCTTTCAAGAGCTAATTTTGCTTTGACTATGAATTTCAAAATTGAAGGCAAGGAAAGTTAAATTCAGAAAGAAGTGAGCAAAGTGCATAGTGGTTCTCTTTTTTTTAGTCTTCTCAGCTTTTACTTATTTCTTGCGTCACTAATTTCGACAACTATCATACTTACCTCAAGTACAACTTAAATTGAGAACAAGGTCTTGGTCATCATTTGTGTGTGACCAACTAATCTATGAGACTGATCATTGTTATCTGCACATGCTTTTTTCTTCAATGAGAAGAGCGAGTGAAAGTCATAACGAATCACACCCAGTCTTATCCTTACCTTTTTGCACATCTTCAGAACAAAGGTCGATTTTTTTAAAACTTATTCGCGAACATTATGTAAATCATTTCAAGATTCAGTAAAATGTCAGCGATAACTGCAAGAAAAACGAAAAGTTAAGCTGTCTTATGTAGTTTGCGTGCCTTGAGAGATTCGCAAGGCCAAACTCCATACATCATTTCCATGCCTACCCATTTTCGTTCCATCGATTGTTAACTAAGCTCTTGCAAAGTGGTCTCATAAAGAGCAACGCTGCTTTTGAGATCGACGATCACTAGCCAGCCATCCAGTTTTGTTACCCGATCACATTCTCGTATCGCCTGTTATTTATCTTTAGTACTAGAAACGTTATGAATGGCGAGAGATGCAGTAGTCAAGATAAATGAATCGTCTGTGAAGGGAAGATTGAGAAAGGTACAACTATGCAGAACACTGTAGTTTAAAAGGTCTACAGAAGCTAGATTGCGAATGGTCGACAGAGGTGAGTTTGGAATCTGATCAAAGCTGTTGAAGATGTCGAGACGATAGACCGGTGAGATGGATCTGGTTAGGCGATAGAATTTTTTTAAGAATTGTGAAGGAAATGTACAACTTACGTCCAAACGGTGCTAGTAGCCAAGCTTTTCTTTAGACGAGCGATCATGAGGAGAACCATACCTCTTCCACACCCGCAGTCCAGATAAGGCTCACGCCAATTCATATCTTTCACCATGTTATGCAAGAGTGTCTCCCATACCCTAAATTTGCCATAGAGCGTGGCATATAAGTAGAACGGAGCAGAGAAAAACGAGGCAAGCAGACCTAGAGGAGCATCTATTCCATAACTGCAAGAAGAATGAATGGAATGTGGATTCTTTTACTGTCAAAATGTGTTAATATGGCCCACAGGAACAGAAGAGACTCGATAGAAAGACATAATGGAGAACAAACTACACGCGAGAAATAAAGTTGGCAATGGTGTCGTTTAGGTGCAAGAGTAAGTCTTCGTTGCCATGCCTCTTTGTATATCATTTGCTTTTCAGATGACAGAGCGGAAAAAAAAGTCTTTTGTCATATTGTGTACTTTTATCGCATCCTGACTGTGCGAAATAAGTGTAACTGCGCCCAAAAGAGATAATAAAAGAAGATCTCACAGGAAAGAATGAAGTTATCTCTCTTCTTCTCTAGGTATCCTTTTCTCGAGTGTCTGTGAGAGAGAAACGACCTACTGAGCATAAGCATGAACACTTTCAGCCCATTATTAATCTATTGATGAAAACTTGACAGCAACACCACTAAGAATGTGATTCAGTGTATTTTGTGAGCAAAGATCGACATCAACTGAACCTTCTTATTCCATCTCCTTATCAACTCTTGAGAGAAGTACAATATATTCTCATATATTTGTCACAGAGACTTACGAATTCAAACACATAATCTTAGTTGTATCTGTATACAACGAGAAACTTTATTTTAAAACAACATATATTCAAGTGATTATTCTTGTTACAGTGCGGTGATTTTCTGTTAACACTTTTTTATTGATTTCTTGTGTTTATCCTGGCCAGATATATCAAACAAGTCTTTGTAGCAGCTTACAATATGATCACCCATAGCATTGGATAACAACTTCTTTCAACTCAACGATTAACTGTATATTGAACCTGACTTTTACAGCATACATTATATTCTTGCTTTAATCCCATAAGAATTATGAGTGTGACTGTAGGTATGAGTAGTAGCAGGAATGTGGGTGGTGTTGGGGTGGGTGTAATAGTTTCTCTTCACATACGCTCACACCCTTTCTTTATTTCTGACTTTTTTGATGATTTATAAGCTTAATTGAAAACCACAGCATTTTACAGCAAGCTCGCATGATTTACATCTCTTTCTTTGTATACATCTTAAAATGTTTTGCTAACAGGGTGGGTGTGGATATGGACGTGCTGTGGAGGCGTTTGTTCTGATATATTCATTTTTCTCACACCGACACTCACACTCTTTTTGATGTACAAATGAAACTTGACAGAAATGATACCCTACCAAAGTTCAAGTGAGTTTATGAGTTTATGTGATAAAGCGGAACCTAAAATCAGTACCCAAACCCAAACTGCCAAACAGTTTGTGTTGGAGTTTGAGTTTGGTGCAAGTTTAGACTTTAGTACTTATCTTCCAAAAGTCAACGTTTTCTTTCATAACAGTGTAATTAAAAAATATACGTGGCTGTATGATAGTCATGTAACTTACAATGGTTCTTATCTTCTACTTTGCCTGATGGCTTCGATCCCACTATTGACGTATTTATGAAAAAACAAAATCAGATTCAGTACGACTGAAATTAAAGACTATAGTCTATGTCTTTCCGTTGATGATTCAAAGTGAGTGATAGCTTTCACCAAGATGGTTTAATTTCTTCATCTATTGAAAGTATCCTGATTTTTTAGAACTTTTGTCCTATTCACCAATTAGTATGAAAGTGCTTTAATGTAATTAAAAGTTTATTTAAGCCTTAAATTTTGAGATTATGTTCATATTAGACTTGTGCGCGTTCGTTTCTCTTTCATTTACTTTAAACGGGCACACAATAAATCTTGGATGAAGGGAGCGAAGATGATCAATCCAACGCTTAGTGATAGTTGTGCATCAACTAAAAATCAAAGATAACCGACCAAAATGTATCTGAATACTCATATAACCAACGATTAGAAATAATGGATAGGATCATGCATTATAATGGATACAAGATGCATATAACTGTATGATAGTCCAATGTATTTCACGAATTGTCAACCGAATAATATCGTAATATTATCTAATCTATGAAGTTTTAGATGCATTATTTGTCATTGAATTGTTATTTGATTGAAATTTAATTCAATTCATTGCTTCTCATAAAAAATGCATTAAAATTTATGAAAATGTTTTGCCTTCCTCACAGAACTTCATGCATTTTTCCATTAGATATAATGCATTGCAGTGAATTTTTAGCCAAATAATCATTCGATAACTAATAATGCACAATAATGCAAAAAGATATGTTGGATTATCGTATAATTATATACAATAATTATCCATTATAATGCATGATAATGCCTACTATTTCTCATTATTTAACAAAAATAACTATAGAGGTAATACATGTATAAGTCCAAGAGAAATCAAAGAAAACAAAAGACAAACGAAATTGGCACAACACATAAATGAAAAGAATAAGATACACGGAAATCACAATGAGTTTTATACAGACAATGTGCCAAAGCAAAAGTTACAACAGTGTAACATTTCGCGATGTCAATATATAGTCTCTGTCTGATTTCATACGTGTTATAATTTTTCTAAAGGCTTGTGAAAGTAAGAAACGATCCCACCGCTCGAACTTTTTTTTACAACAATTATTTGATTATAAGTTGACGCTTGTAGAGTCAATAATATATTAGAAACATGTGAGTTTGTGAGTTCTACCTTTCAATTAAGTGTCGCTCAAGTTGTGCATCTTACTATCCTAGAATTTGAGCAAATTGAACGTTCAGTTGTGGAGCTTAGAATATACTTAACAATGAACCTGTATGACTGCTAATTGATCAAAGAACGTTAGTTTTTATTAAATGATCTCCATGGAAAATAATAGACTTTTAGAATCATAATATGTTAATTTTGTACATAGTATTTTGAAGCTGTATCATTTCAACATAAGATAAAGCAAGCTGACGAGGAAAGGCCACCAACTGCCTCCTCGCTTTTGAGCTGAAACTCAGTTGACAATAGGTAATCGAACGTGCTGATTCCGAATATCACAATGGTTTTCCCCCGCTTTCGATTTAAAAACCCGTTTTTTAAAGATCTTGGCTTTTCAACCGAAAAATCATTTTCACCAAAAACATTTTTTGACCTGTCCAAATGAAAGAGCACGTCGTCAAACCTACAGAAA
>CAJNSZ010001660.1:0-23020 GCA_905329745.1 Rotaria sp. Silwood2
GAAGAAAAATATCGTTTTCTAGGTATTGTTATATGGTTCGATAGAGCTCGACAAGCTCTACAAGAATATGAATATCAAAACTAATTCTGATGCTGTTTCCAATACAAAATTTGGAGAAAACCAGAAACACTACTAAAAATCTTACATATCTTGGATTAAAGAGTATCCTTGTCTTTCGATAACTCTAGCTTATCGACTGCTAATTTATGTTTCGAGATGCAGCGTCACATACTGAAGCTGAAAATAACCTTTCCGAGCTTCATGAGCAGACGAAACAGTCGATCAGCTGACGTTATTGAAAGTTCGTCATACTCTCTCTAATGCAAGATATATGAAATTATTATTACTCTTTCTGATTTCCTTCAAGTTTTGTATTGGAAACAGCATCAGAATTTTTTTGATATTCATATTCTTGTAGAGCTCGTCGAGCTCTATCGAACCGTATAACAATATCTAGAAAACGATATTTTCCTTCAGACGTTAGAAGCATATTCTTTTTTTGCAAAAACACAACGTGTTAAATGCTTAGTCATCATGAATAAAATGATCATAACTACGACACAATTTCAACCATTTTTTTTTCAGATGATAGCTCTTCTCATTCTCTTCAAAACTGTATATTTCAATCAACTATCTATATATGTATTCATGTAGATAACATCAATTTACAGAGAAGGGTCGAAACTTATGGACCACCCTTTATTAAAGGATTTCATGTTCTCTCATCATTGGTATACTTTTCTTCCCTAATAGGACGAGTTTCATCAGTACTATACAGTTAAGCAAGACTCAATGAAATGTTACATATTAATTGATAGAGCATCAAGTGCTGGATAAACTTCTGTACGACGCATCATATCATCGTAGATATTTCATGAGTTTTAAAGTGAAAAACTGTCTAAATTTATATAATTGGTTATCACAGCTGGAATTATGCTCCTCGAATGTCCGATATTTTTGCAATGTTCCGAAGTCAATTTTTTTGAATAAGTATAACTTATTCTACACTACAAAAATGTTACGCTCAATATTTTCTAAAAGATATGTTGATAAAATTTCATGATTGATATTTGGTAAGCACCCTTATATCCTTATGATCGTCTTCATTTTACATGATTATGAAGCCATCTTTGTTGCAAAATTAGAGGCAACCAAGATCTATCAGAAAGTTACGATAACTTAATAAATACCTATTTCATCAAGGATATTTTTATCTTAAACAGCGAAATAGTAAGTTTTTATGTGGATGTGTATGTGTAGGTCTTCGCCTTATCCACACCCTTCGACCATCGTCAATGGCAACATCCTTAAATGATAATTATTGTAATATGTTAATTGTTAACCATAGTAAGGATTAAAAATATTTTTTTTTTAGACTTACATTATATGTTTTGTAATTGTTGAACTGTTCGAAATGATGATAAGGTGCTGCATCCTGTGTTTGACTCGAATAGATAGAAAAAATATAAAGTAAAGGAACACATTGAAACGAATTTATATGCAAATGCAACAGTGAGATTAAACTCGTTGTTGATTGTGGTCAAAAATGGTGAAAGTGGCTGGCTAGATATTGGTACTGTTGATTACCATGATTTATGGGCAGCCATTCAAAAAGGATGAGGCAATACTTTCAACAGAGACGAATTTATAAGAATACATGTATTTTTTGTTCAAAAAATATTTCCAGAGGAAATATTATCATTATTTAGAAACCCATTATGATGAAAAGCTTCGGAAATTGGCCTTCAAAATCGACAATCACGTTATACCCGTGACAAATTTTCTCTGAAACAAATTCCGAAATATGTGCCTACTATTTTTTTCTAATTGAACTCTAATAATGACTTCATCTACATATTACCAGGTGTAATGTATAATAGTAAAAATCTATTTATAATCAATGAATGATATTTTCATATTTGTTATCACATATTGAAGTACATTTTTTAATGATAATGTACGGTTGATTGTTTTTTATCAGTCTCGAGATTTATTCATAATAAAATAAGAATCTTATTGATTTTAAATTGAAACTGTTTTCAACTATACGATATATTTGACTTACTTATTTCATTGACATTTCTCCATAATTTTTCTGGTATTACTACGTAGTTTGTTACTTAACTTTGATTTATCTTGAATCTATTCATGTTTGAAATAAAAATGACCTCAATATCATCAAGCAATCTATAAAAGAAAACGATGCACAGCAATGTGAGTGTTAGAACAACAATTAATAAAACAAAAATGACATTTTTTCTTTGCTAAAGAAAGTTGAACATATTTATTCTTAATTGGATATTCAGATTAACAAAGTAATCTCATGCTAAAATTTTATATAATCTATAACTTCCGACATCGATATTATCATTTGTTGTTACTAAGCTGAACTTAATCAGATTGATGTAAATGTAAAACAAGAGATAAAATTACGTTTCACAGATTTTTCCTGTTAGTCAAAATAAACTATTGTTTTTGAAAACAGATCAAATTTTGAAGAATGCAACAATATACTTGAACGTCTGAAATTCATCGACACTACACTATGGAATAATGGGAAGTTTTACTTTTTATGAAACTAACTACAAATGAACTCACCTTGAAGGTCTTGAATGCATTACTATCTTTTATTATAATATTCAATTGAACATTTCATTGTCTATTGTTGATGTATTTGCAAATATTCTTCATGCATTCTAATTGAAAACTTTCAAGTGTGTCCAAGCGAAACTCTAACAAATATAAAAGAGTATTATTAATGTGTCAATTATATAACACAAACATATACATTTCTTCATCTATCACTTTTTTTTTGTTGAATGATTTAACCTTCACTGTCAAAGAGAATTCATGTATGAATGATTACCAATCTTTTCGTTCTTTTTTTTTTTTTTTTTTCTCTTCTTCTTGTTCTCCTTCAACTAAACATTTTTTTTACTATCACGTCTTTACAATCAAAAGAGCATAACTAGTAAGAGAAAAGAAAAGAAATCATCTTTTATTTGTACGAAACATACTTGCATAAATTCGAGAACAAGATTTTTCGATAAATATCTTTCATCTCGATTTATTTACTTCGATTGAATTGAAAATGATACTTCTGAATTTTAGATGCGCTATGGAATGGACGATAATATTCAACCTATTTTTAATGATATTCGAATTGATCTTCGAGGAAATGATTTGAATAATAATCTATATATAACAGAAAATGATCAACGATCACACAGTTCAGTACCAAGTCGAATATCAAGATATTTGGGTAAAATAAAATAAAAATAAAATAAAATTTGTTTCTTTGTTTTTTAAGAATATCCTCAAGTTCGACCAACAAATCCATTATATTTAAGTCAATCAACATTTAAAACGCAAGGTTCGAATCCACTACCGTCAGTATCAAAAAGTTCGGCGACACTAGTTAATCGTCGTCAAAAGTTTGATCCTCAAGCACCACGTCGTCCATCTGATTGGCGATGGTTAGCTATCTTATGTATTATTCTTTTCTTTCCACTTGGTATGTTAATCCAAGTAATACTTTCTTCATTTAAATAAATATTTTATAGGTTTATTTGCTTTCGCATTTGCTCGTAAATCACAAATTAAATTTCGTAATGGATTTATAATAGATTCGCATAAACTTAATAATTATGCTTTAATTTTTTGTATTCTATCAATATTATGTGGCATTGCATTAATTATTGGTCTTCTATTTGGTTTTGATGCTTGGCCACGAACAAATGGATGAAATGAAACTTAGGTCCTTTTTTTTGTGAACAGTATTTGATTAGGAAATAAATGAATCCGTTTTTCTTGTATTTACTATTTAGAATTGATTATTTTAGACTATTAGTTGTGTTCAACATCATGTCATCTTCCTTCAAAAAAAAAAAAAATTTATAATTTATTTGTTCTTGTCGTTCAGCTACAGTTGCTTTGTCAACAATTGTTGGTGTATTTGCTTATGAACGTGCATTGAATACAATAGCTGATTATAGTTAAACATAAACGACGTAATCGAGACNAGTTGCGTTCAACATCATGTCATCTTCCTTCAAAAAAAAAAAAATTTATAATTTATTTGTTCTTGTCGTTCAGCTACAGTTGCTTTGTCAACAATTGTTGGTGTATTTGCTTATGAACGTGCATTGAATACAATAGCTGATTATAGTTAAACATAAACGACGTAATCGAGACAAATTATGGGAATATGTACAATCATCATATAAACTAAAATTTGATGAAGATAATACACAATAGTCTAGCATACGATTGAAACAACTCAGAACGACAATTGAATCGTGACCAAAACAAAAATAGATAAAAAAAAATTTTGTCACAAGATTCTGTTGAATAGGTGAATTAGACTTTATTTTGTTGTTCTTTTATTCAAAATGTTGACTTTGAGAAAGAAAGACTCTTGTTTAATTTCAATTAGGTTTTTTTAACTTTCTGAAAAGAACAACATATGTTTGCTGTTATCTTTGATTTGGATTTGATGTGGACAAAAAAAAACGAAGTGTCTTATTCGCACTTTTTCTCTTGTAGTATTTTTATACTGACCATCGACTCTGCCTTATATATATTTTTTTTTGTTTAGAATATCTACATACAGTTATGAGAAAAAAAAACACAGTATCGGTATTATTATTTGTTCTTTTGATCATGATGTGCTTCCAACGAGTAGTGTATAGAAAGAATGAAACACTTTCGTTCCATCTTTTGGACAGCTTCACAATGTTTCTAGAAAAGACAGTTTAAAACAACAACAAAAAAAAAGCAAAGGACACAATAGGGGTATAGTGAGACACTTTGGTTTTGTTTATTTTTCAAGATTCAATCATATATAGAACGAAATATTATGAACTTCTAATCACTTTCATGATGGATTCAAAGTATTTTCATTCGATTATAAGTGTCAACAAAGTTGACCTTGAGCACATAGTAAATGTACAATTAGTCATGAATATAAGTTAACAATATAAATATTCCTTTTTGAAAAAAAACAGTAAATAGAGGTGAAGTATCATTCAAGGTTATTATAATAAGCTTGTTTCTTCACACTACATTTTCATAATAGAGTTTCATGTAGACAAGTAAACTAAAAGGATGAACTGATTAAAATAGATCATGATTTGATTCGTTTTAATGTAGAAAGTAATTTTGGTTTTACTCATTCATTTATAAGAAATAGAATCAATGAACAAGCGCTTGTTGAAACTCGACTATAATTTTTTTTCTAACAAACAACAAATTTTAACGATTAGATAGATGCATGCTATTACATGTCATTTAACAAAAGAGATGGGATATAAGAAGCTAAAAAAACTTTAATAAAATACAATTACAATTTTTATTATGATCTTCTCATAAGTTTATTAGTTGAAATACTATTCTTCTCATTGTTTCGTATAAATTAATATGAAATTGTTTTGTTATTTCGTTTTCTTTGTTTCTGTCGATTTGGATTTGTGAATAATTTTCGTTATTGAAATCATATAGCAGCATTAGCAAGGAATGATGACTACAATGCACATAACTCCATGTTGCAAACATTAATAAGATGAAGTGTTCATTCATAAATGCGAGACTCCATGAAATATTTTTCCATGAAAAAATATCAGAGGTAGATGAGCTTAGAACAGTTGTACGATGTCATAGTTTTCTACCAAATATATTCGTTGTCATGTAGATGTCAAGAACTAAGTTGCAGCTGTTGATAGAAATTGTTCTAGGATCGTTTAATTTGTCCTCGAAAAAGAAATAAGAATTTCTTAACGAAGCTTGAAATATCACTTCTTAAATGTAAAATGAATGGGAATTGAAATACTAGAACGTTTACCTTTCTCTCTTTGCTAAAAAATTCTTGTATTCTTTTGAAGATAAATTAAAAGATCCTAGAATAATTTTCTATCAACAGCTGCTAACCACTTATTGACATCTATATGACAACGAATCTATTCTTTAGGAAAAATATGGCTTACCACAATTTCTCTACGACTCAACAGTTTATCGAGTCTCTTATTTCTTACTAAACACTGCATCTTATCACTGCTTATAAAGTAGCTGAGTGTGCATTATAGTCATCATTCCTTGCTAATTTTAATTACAACATTAATTGAATTAAAAATATATTCGAAATATTCAGTTTTGATGCATTGTTACTGTCAATGGGATTAACTAACAGTATGTGAAATGCACTAAAATGTTCTTTATATAAACGAGCTATACATGCTAGGAAATTTATGAAATTAGGAGTTTTAATACGTTTATATGAAAAGCGTTAGCAAAGTTTTTTTTTTTTCAGATTGTTATAACGAAAGTGTAAATGTGAGAAAAGAAACTCACTATTCTCTGTGAAGAAACAGTTCAAAGAAAGAATAAATGCGAAAACCTCGGATTTAAATCCGAGTGTTATGTGTACTGCGAAAAGTGAAGAGATATATTCACTGTGTTCTATCAACTGAGCCATATTTAGCCTATTTGCTTTTTGCATGCAGTTTTTCTGCATTTTGAGACATTTTTCATGGGATGTTTTGTTAGAAAGCTACGATTTGGTTCAAAACTAATCTCAGATTCGGAATCAGCGTTAAAAACTGAGTCGATTTATATATGTTGTGAATAATTCTGAGAAAAAAGTTTTTTTTTGAAAAAATCCCTGTACCCCCCCTCAGGGATGGTCTTCTCAATAATGACAATTTTTTCGATAACTCAGCCATTTCTTGACGGATCCTTCTCATCTTCGAACTCGACCGAGACATTGTTAAGACTGAACTGTGTAGAAAATTTCATCGCGACTGAACTCTCCTTTCAAAAGTTATCGTGTTAACGGCCGGCCGGCCGGACGGACACACTGACCGATTCTAGAGTGTACTCAGTTTTTGAGTACACAAAAATACAAATTATTGCAATGCGTTAATTTCACATTTCTGATTTCATCGGATTATTCATTGAAGTTTTTATTATTTACATTTTGACTTTCTATTACATAGGCGTATTACATCAGCCGTTTGATTATTAGATTAATGAAACATTCATCATCATGGGTCATGTCCTGCTCAAGAGCACTTTTTCAGCTTTCATCACACTATTCTTGAGACATGATATGTAGCTTATTTTGATTGATAATAGACAGAAGAATGGATAGTTGTGTTGAAATAAATAACATAATTCGAATCAGCACACAAATGTGGGTCGATTTCATGAAGATGTCATAAAAGGATTTAATTAAAAAAAAACCACTTGAATAGTAGGAAACAAGTACGAAAAACATAGAATAGTAGCTTCTCTTAAATTTCAGTTTTTCGATATATTCCTCAGGTGGACTAGCGGGTGATTATTTGATCGAAAACAAAAAAATTGAAATGGACAGAAATCGATTCAAACTTTTATGCTGATTCCAAATATGTTATTTATTTCCATACTCTGTTCTTCTATCTGAAAACTGTCCATTATCAATCAAAAGAAAGTTACATATCACGTCTCAAAAATAGTATTCTGTTTAGCTGGACATGACGCATTTCAATAGATGTTTTTTTTTTTTTTTTGATATAATAATCAAGCGGCTGATGTAATACACATACGTACCCAAAATACTAATAATAGAAGCTTTGTATTTAGTTGGAAAAAACCAAAATATTATTTTAAGTAAAACGATGTATTTCGAAAAAATAAGTTTATCAAAATAAATTTTGAATCATACTTCATCACAATTTATTTTTTTTTCTTAAAGGACTATTCCCGTTGGTAGTTCGTATTCATGACTAACTGTGCATTCAGCTAACAAAAATATCTTAAATCGACCATCAAAATAATTAGAATCTCATAATATTTCATATTATTATATAATCAAATTCAATTAAGTCTTGAAAAACAAAGTGTAAAATTTATGTGCTCAAATCCTTCCACTAAATATCTTCTTTTTTTTTTTATTCAGTAAAAAGGAACGATCAAATAGAGAAAAAAAAAAACAATTTTTATAAAAGTTCAAAGATATACATTTCTTCTTCTAGTGTTATAACTTACAAATCTCAAGAACTCAATGAAAGGATAAGAGAATGAACAAATAACAGCCAAAAAAGAATGAAAGACACAAATACATGCTACATATATAAAAAGAAAGAAAGCAACTGTTTTTGTTTTGTTTACACCTTATATGCTCTAATAAAATCTCATTTCATTAAAATTACAATCATGTGGTAATGAAATTGTTGTTTGTGGTGTATAAGCAGTTTCAGTTTCTAATGTATAATTTTTTCCTTCATTATTATCCCAATGTTCTTGTCCATTGACACGATAACGAATAACAAAATCAATTCTATCAACGTCATGTGGAAAATCAATACGAAATTCAAATTGATCTGTATTACGAAAATCATTTGAATGACAACAATGTTGAGCTTCATATTCACATACATTTAACCAATGATTAAATGTGTATTTAATAGTTACATTTTTATAATAACCACTATTTGTTACCCATAGTGTACCATAAAGAAATTGTTCACCGGTTATTGATGATTTTAAACGCATACCTGCATGTTCTAATTTAACTTGTGATTTCCATATTTCATGTAAATAAATATCAGGATGTTCAGAATTTGGTTGACGATATAAACAAAAAAATCTTTTTGGTATTCGAATATCAGGAACTTGTTTTGAGGTTAATGCAACATCAAATGACCAGGGTTTATGTTCTAAATTTAATGACTTTGGTATATAAAGATTATTTTTTAAAAGTGAAAAATCTGTTGTATCATCATCAGTTAACGATTGAATATATTGCACTTGCGCCAATTGACGACCAACTGAATCAGCAAAACGAACCATCTTCTTTGTTGTTCCAATAGAACTTGTACGTTTTAGATTGCTATTAGATACAGATAAATTTGGTGTTGCTGAGGTTGGCGACGAAGGTGGTGTAGAAGGTGGTGGAGAAATAGTTGTTTCAGTAGGTACAAAAAAATTAACACTATTATCAATTGTGGACTCTTCAGATGTTGAAGATGGTTGATGATATATACGAGACCGTAATCCTAGGATAAATATTGTAGAAATATTAAATAAAAATTTTCTTCACTTACTTCGTGTTCGAAATCGACTAGGAGTAGTTTTATCACTTGACTCTCCATTTTCCACTGAAATATCTTCTTTTATCTCATTATTTTCATCTGATGAGATATTTTCTATTGAAATTCGTTGTAAATTTTCTGCAATATCATCTAATTCTTTTTCTTGATTATTATCAATTGGTTCAATTGAATCTATTTTTATAACTTCAGGTTCATCATTCGATGAAGACTGTCGTGTTAATGATGTACGTCGTTTTCGCCTGCGAAAATGACGTTCAGAATTTAACAAAGAGTTCACGCTTAATATACTATCTTCATTTGAGTCATCAGTCATTACTGATGCTGAAATATTGTCTAATGTGTCACTAAAATAGATAAAATAAAGATCTTGCTGTTTTTTTTTTGCTTTCGTTTAATTTCAATAATACAAACCAAATTTTATCTTCTATAATTATCGGCTCAATTTGATCACTATTGAGTCTATCTACTTCGTCTTCTTCTTCTTTTGGTTCATTTGACGATAGAAATGTATTCGATATAGGAAAAGGTATTGAATTAGTATCTAAAAATTTCTGTGATGATGAATGATACATAGATATTTGTGGTTCAGATGCAAATTTTTGAAGAAAATGTAATAAACTTGTTGAATCTTGTTTATAGAAAAATAATCCTTCGTCAACTGTATGATCCATTGATACTAGAGTTTCATTTTGTGTTGATGTCTTTTGATGTGCTTGTTGTTGAACAAGTAGATGTGCCATCGTAGAATTTTCTAATGATGGCAAATCAAAGTGAGAATCACAATTTTTTAAAGATGTAGAAGAATGAATTTTATCTTCCTGAAAAAGAAAAAAAAAAGAAAATATTATTTTGATAAAACTATTATTTTCTTACAAGGTCATTATGTTCTAGACAAATATCATTCATATTAAATGTTTCTTTTTTTTTTGTTTCTGTAGAAAATTGAAGGTCGAAAAAACCAATATGTTTCGTTTCATTCAGGTCCTTTACATAACGCTTGACCAATGCATATTAAAAAGACTTTTATCAGAGCTTTTGTTATTGTTGTCATTATTTTTTTTCTTGTGTGAAAAAAAAAAAAGAAATTGGTCGGATAAATGACTATATACATCGGTCAATAGTTCATTCTGTGAGTGTTTATCTAATCGCAGCTCCCTCCCGTTTTATATATTTGTTCGTCATCTATCATGTTGTGTACGTATGGTTAAAGAATGATAGATTATTAACAACAATTGCACGTTACTAACTAAGTTATGATAGATGATCGAAGGAGAAAAACAGAAAATTCTATGTTTGATGAAAATGAGAGACCATTAAGATGTATCTCTGTTTTTCTGTTCTGTCCTTCTACGTCTATACCATTCGACCTTGAAACTACCAGGCTCTATTCTTACCGAAAATATATCGGTCAAAACAAATCAATTACACTGTTGTTGGATAATTTGTGTTGCAGAACTATAGTATATGTGTGTTGGATAGCTATGTGTTTATGGATAAAGTAGAGATTATTGCTTTCATGTATATATATATATGTATGCGAAAAGGTGATGTAGTGTATAAAATAGAAGGCCGAGAAGCTGAGAGAAAAAAAAATCAGCGTATTTTCTAAAGGTTTGTTTATTTACTATTTCAAAATTACATTTGTCATCCGTGCAAAGAATGCAGTAGAAAAAGAGAAAAGAAATTGTCTTTACCTCACACACACACACACACACACACACACACACACTCTCTCTCTCTGGGTCTCACATGAAGATAAAAAAAGAGGAAAAGAAAATACGAGAATCATGTATGGGTCCATAATGCTTGAATTCTGGTTAATTTCGTCGATTGGAAAAAAACTAACGCAAGCGATTAATAATGAACAGTCATTTCAAAGGATTATCATTGGACATGATGAATATTACGAAATAAAACAAAAATAGAAGGAAAGCAAGTTTTTTTTTCAAATCGATAGATATATATCAGCTGTTTGGTTTAGTCGTCATTACGAAAAAAGAATTAGTAATTATACACATATATATCAAAAGTTTCTAGTTATAGTTTTAACTATATATATATATATGTATATCATGCGCTTGCTGCATGATCTGAAGCGTGGCCAATGCATTATCATGATCATACAAATAATAAACATGAAAAAGAAAAGAAAACGTAATAAATCATTGCTTCTTATATATATAGAGAACTTGAAGTTCAAGGTAAACTACAGTAAGGGCACGCATTCAGCGTATGCTACACTGAAGAATAGTTCGATAATTTGTATATCTAGACATGATAATAGACCGATATGAATGGCCTTTATAATAAAAAAAAACCCAAAGGATATATGCTGAAAAAAAAAATCACAGCTTTACAAAGTATCAAGAGTCATTAACCAGACGATCATATACCTTATTCAAACAGGTGTCTTTTCTTTCTATGTCTATTTAAATGATAAATAATTTGTTTTTTATATCGTATAGAATAGAATAGATGGGTGTATCCTTAACGAGTGATGCTTAAGTAAATAAAACTTTGAATGTTATGAGAGTCACTTAAAAAGAAACTACTAGTTGAACAAACAAAACAGTGCGCTTTATTTCGTTTTATTATAAAGCTGCATTCGTACTATTAATTTCTGTTCTGCTTAATGTAGATGAAATATGATACTGCTTTTCCTTCATTTTTTCAATACGCCGAAAGTAATATACTGATTATATCTATTTACTCAATTGATACTTCGTGGTTGCTTATTTTTTTTTCTTCTATGTATTAAAATATACACACTTCATCTCAGATAAGTTTTCGATTTTAATACATCTGCACCTTATCGCTTAGAATATGTACACATATAATAGATCTACTTATCATGATGAAATATCTGTTAGATATTGCTTAACTTTAAAAGACATTTATCATTAATTAATAAAAGAAAACATAAAACAGACCATACATGATAGTATATATCAGTTAGAGACTCATTCTCGTACAGTTTTTACTTTTGTATCGACTAATATTTATTTGAGCTGATACCATAGATAGCAAAAAAAAAAAATAAGAAAAGAGAGGAAAGAAAAAACGTTCTTTTGTCTTGAGGCCACTGCGTATGAAATAAGCTCACATCTCTAAGTCGTTCTCATTATATGCTATATGGGTTACTGAGTACTATACAACAGAATTTTTTTTTTCTTTTCTTTTTTGTCACTTAATAGACATACTTAAACTATTCAATCTGTCACATGCAAAAAGAAAAAAACAAAAAAAAATTCACTTTAATTTGTACTGCGTTCTTCTTTTTTTTTAATTAACTGTTTGACATCGAATTGCTACTAATATTGATACAAAAATTCGTCTTTAAGATGTCCTTTAAATTCTTTCGATCTCTTATGCTTGTTAAAAATTCCATTTGCTCACTTCAACTATTTAATTTGATGGCGAGGTTACTATGGATGGTAATGGAGATGCTGATCGAACTAATGTTATTTGTTGTGTAAAACATGTTAATCGCGTTGCTATATTATACAGACTAACAAATACCAGAGTTAATGCAAAATAAATTTTTTTTTTAAATTTGACACCAATAGATACCAACACGATTCAAGTTCGATAATAATGACTACATTTCGAAAAGATGTATTTTTTTTCTTCTTTTATTTCAAAATCAAAAAAGCCTTATGATAACATACATCATCTTTTGCTATTGTTCGTTCACGTCCATTGTTTTCTTCTTCGTTTGTATGAATTTTAGTTGATGTTTGAATTGAATTAGAAGAAGTGTCAAGCTTATTTATCTTATGTTGAGAAGTAAATAATGACGGCCACGGCATTTATCACAATTATGATAATGTTTCTTTTTCTTTCTCTCGTTCTCTAATTTTAAAAGTATTATTCATCTATAGTAAAATGTGTTGAGTTGGCAAACATGAAAGATTTTTTTTTTCGCAATTTGTACTGGTTCACTCCACCGTATGATCTGTAACCAGATGAGTAGATGTAAAATAGACAACAGGAAAAAAGAAACACATTAAGAAAAAAAATGGCAGAAGAGAATACAATAAGGTTTTGTCTTTTTCTTCTATTTCTAAACCAACAACGTCATATCAAGCCTGTTATATTCCTATTATCTAGAAAGCAACGTGGAGATTTTTCTAGTATCCTTTTTTTTTTTATATTTCTGTGTAGATGATGGAACTGTCGACACATATAATCAAGCGATTGAAGAATAAAAAACACTCCAGAAATACATATTTGTAGGCGTTTCTTGCACGTATTAGCCTATATATCATAATGAAAATAATGATTATCAACGTCTGACATCTATATTCCTATAGATGTCACTTAAATATTTCTTTTTTTTTTTTTAAATATTTTTTTTTTCTATATATTATTTAAACAATTAATTTTAATTTTTTTTTTTCTTAATTCGAAACATTTTTATTTCTATTTAGGACATCAACTGATTTTTAATTGCTTAATAAATGTTTGTAACTTGTGATTTATGAAAAAAAGAAAATAAACAACAACGAGAAAAAAAGAAGACTTGCGTTCTTTTACTTTCCATCATATTTCGAAACTAATTATTTTTTTCTTCATAGATTTATTGCGTCAACTACCTATCTCTTCTTGACTTTTTATTCTTATATAATCGACACACACATACATATATAGAATTTATTTTTAACAAAACTCTTACTCAATCTATATTTCATTCGTATTCATTCAAACTGTCCACGAATCAGTTTCAAGCCGTTGGGCCGAATAGAGCTGGTATTGTCAGCTTGTCTGATGATGCTGCCGCTATCGTTTCTTCCAACGTTAGTGATTTACCTAAACCCTCAATAGCTAATAAATGGATACCACAAACATTATTACGTTCACATCAACAAGGAAATGGTAATATAATACGTACACAAGAAGAAAAAGATAATGATGTTTTTCGTCGATGCCGTGCTTTACTTAACAAATTGACACCGGAAAAATTCGATAAACTTGCCGATGATTTAGCAAATTCATCATTTGGAATTGATTCACCACATTTATTAAAAGGAGTTATTTTACTTATATTTGATAAAGCATTAGCCGAACCAAATTATTGTTCATTGTGTAAGTTAATCAAATGAAATTTTTTATTATTTTAAACATATCTATCACGTTCTGATCCAACGTTGGATACATACGTGCATATTAGAGAGTACGTGATTAACTTCTAATTGTAGGCATGTGATGATAATATTAGAGTAGTTACTCTACAAACTTACATTAAAGAGAAGAGCTTCTTCACATCGTTTTCAAATAAAATGTGAGCAATTTTTATAGGAATTTAATTAGTAACTTTATCAAACGAACTTAGCAGGTTCAAAGAGTTTCGTAGAAGTTTTGGGATACAAAAATTATTTGAAGTTCAATGATTTGATTGAATCACTAATTTGATATATTTTGCATTGAGGTGAAAACTGAATAGACAATCGATTATTAGAAAACGTAAATAAAGAGGTTAATATGGCATACTTTGTACTTTTCGTATAGAGAAATGCAGTAATAAATAGTAATAGATCAAAGTACAAAGCATATAAAACATATGATTTGACCTGGAAGAATATAAATAATACTTTCTAACTCTTAATATAAATATTTATTTAAACACTTTTTATGTAAAATATCGAAAGTTAATTTAAAGCTGAAATAATTATATTTGAACGAGCTAAAATAGGGCACACTCTTAAATATAAATATTTTATAGTTTCTCTTGTGTCAGGAAGAACGCAATCGTTGATTGGAAGAAAGCGTAATCTCTCCTAGTTTTCATCATACCGGATAAAACACTGTTTAGCAACATATTCTTTTCTCCATCTGTTCGTATTTTTATTCATTATTTTTGTTAAATAATTAAAAATAATTCATATCGTTTTTTTATTTGAATAAATAAAATCTAGCTGAAAAAAAAAAAAACAAAACCGATTCTAAGTATAATAAATGTCGAGTTTTTTTATGATGCATAACACAATGTAAATATAAGACTATAAAAATATGTTAGCTTTTCCATCATAATAGAAAGTCAATTATACAGTGGTTGCAAAAAGTATCTAAACTTTAATCCTTTTGTCTCATAGATGGACCGTAAATAGAACATCTTGAACTCTGATACGCATGGACTAATAAATTTAAATCCGAAAGAATTAGAAGAAGGTCAGCATAGATTTTTTCTTCCGACGTGGATATCTTAACATAGATAAAAAAAAATCTCATGATAATATTAGACTTCTTATTCGACAGCTTAGTGCTATCGCTATCATCAATAAAAAAACTTCATGCCAGATGGTTTTAGTTTGCCTGATTTATGAAGTATTCTTTGGATAATTTACATCGCATAAGAGTTGATAGAAATGATCGATATTTCCGGTTAATTTTAACCATTTACCTGGAAAATTTTATGATCGTTGTCATCAATGGAGAAGAGATTCATACAAGGACCATCCCAAGATTACAGTATTCTATCAGTGACACAATATAGACATGCGAATCTTTATTTGTTGATTAAAAAATGCAAATCAACACATTTCAATAGTGAAAAAATATCAATGTTTTAATCGTAAATTCTTTGCATTAAGATCTATCGACCTCTGGTTGTTGCTTGTAATCAGAGTTTACCGAACTCTATTTGTAATCGAAATAATTGAAGGTAATGTACTCATTATCAGATAGTGAGACTACTATACGTAGATTATTCTATTTAAACAAGAAAAGATCTATTTTTATTTGCTGTGTAAATATGATTGTTTGTTTTTGAATAGATGCTGAATTGTGTCGTCGTTTGGATCGAGACGCACCAAATTTTGAACCACCTGATGCACCTATTCGAACATTTCGTCGTTTACTCTTAGCTAAATGTGAATACGAATTTGAAAATCGTATTCTTCTTGGACAAACAACAAATACAATTGACGACGAAATGAGCCCACAAGAAGCTCGTACTGAAGCTCGTAAAAAAGCTATTGGAAATATAAAATTAATAGGTGAACTAGGTAAACTTGACCTTGTATCCGAAGCAATATTACATAAATGTTTAAAAACTTTATTAAAACGTGGTACAAATGATAATTTATCTGAACGTTGTGAAGATCTTGAATGTTTAAAAAAAATTATGCAAACTGTTGGAAAAAAATTAGATCAAGGACAAGGAAAAAATCTTATGGATCAATATTTAGAACGTATTAAAAAAATTCAAACACAAAAAGATTTACCATTACGTATTAAATTTATTTTACAAGATATTTTGGATTTACGTTCTAATAATTGGCTACCACGTTTAGCATTTATTGAAAAAGAAACAAAATTAACTGATGATGATGGTAATCAACAAACACAAATAACATATAAATATCAACCAACACATACAATGATTCCTTCATTAGCAAATCCATTTGCTTATTCATTTCAAACATCATCTGCACCAGCAAGTCTTTTTCAACGAGCATCATTTCATCCTTCTATTTTACAACGTCCCAGACCAACACAAGTCACTTCGGATAGATATCAATTTGAAAGACTTAATCCTTTATCAACAGGTATAGAAAAATTTCTATTTGATTATTCTAATCAAGGAAGTTTTTCAACTGATAAATTGTTTTTCAATCAAGACTATGTGATATAAATGAGCTATGAATACCCAGAAAAAAGATTTCTTGCCTTTAGCTTATTGCTACAAAGATAGTGTACTTTTAGAGTATTTTTTATATGAATATTGTGATAATACAAAAAACTGATTTTCGATTCGTTGAGGAACTTTTCCATTTTCCGGATGTTAAAATCAAAAGATTTTCGATTTAAGTATAATTTCATGTAATTATTCTTTGTATGCAAAAAAATTACTTTAGTTTCAGGAAACAAGTCCCAATGCATACAGGAAAATTTGTTTTGTCTTTTTTCTTGAAATCAATTTTTACATACAAAAAAAGTACAGAATCACCTTTTTGTGTACTCAAAAATTGAGTACACTCTAGAATCGGTCAGTATATCCGGCCGTTTATACGATAACTTTCGAAAGGAGAGTCAGATCATGATGAAATTTTCTACACAGTTCAGTCTTAACAATGTCTCGGTCGAGTTCGAAGATGAGAAGGATCCGTCAAGAAATGGCTGAGTTATCGAAAAAATTGTCATTATTGACCAGACCATCCCTGAGGGAGGGTACAGGGATTTTTTCAAAAAAAAAATTTTTTTCTCAGAATTCTTCACAACATATATAAATCGACTCAATTTTTAACGCTGATTCCGAATGNCAGTCTTAACAATGTCTCGGTCGAGTTCGAAGATGAGAAGGATCCGTCAAGAAATGGCTGAGTTATCGAAAAAATTGTCATTATTGACCAGACCATCCCTGAGGGAGGGTACAGGGATTTTTTCAAAAAAAAAATTTTTTTCTCAGAATTCTTCACAACATATATAAATCGACTCAATTTTTAACACTGATTCCGAATGTGATATTAGTTTTGAACCAAATCGTAGCTTTCTAACAAAACATCGCCTGGAAAAGGTCTCAAAATGC
Source organism: Rotaria sp. Silwood2 (assembly GCA_905329745.1). Classification (NCBI taxonomy): domain Eukaryota; kingdom Metazoa; phylum Rotifera; class Eurotatoria; order Philodinida; family Philodinidae; genus Rotaria; species Rotaria sp. Silwood2. The sequence goes on from CAJNSZ010001660.1 coordinate 17,617, forward strand.
ATGGAGAAATCAAATAGGCTAGATATGTCTCATATGATAAAAAACAAAGTGAATATACCTGTTCACTTTTTGAAGTACACATAACTCTCGGATTTAAATCCGAAGTTTCCGCATTTATTTCTTGAAAAATATTGCATCGTTGATTTTGGAGATACGCTCAGTATTTTGATCTTTTCACTTGAACAGAGGAAAATAAAAAGAAATCAAAAAAGGTAACGATTCCAAACAGTGTCTTGCATCTGTAAAAAAAAAAAAGTTCAACTCTAACGGATATATTGCGGTTGAGAAAGAAGAGCGATTTTGTTAGCCTTTGTGACCACTCAGATATTTCTTACAAAGAAGTGTTTAGGAATTAGAAGTCGATGACAATTTTTGCTCTATTCATCGAAATCTAAATACTGTAAAGTTCAGTAACCAACGAAAAGGGCATGAACTCGTTTTCAGGATGTTCATACCTCATTTGAATCACATAGTCTTGACTCAAAAATGATTTATCAATTGAAGGACTTCTCTTGTAAGTATTATCGAAGGTAAATTAGAGTTGAGTTTTTTTTTCTGTTTATCAGTTATGTAATTTAATACATGAGATTTTGATTGATTTTGTTCTGTTTGACTAACCGAAAAGAAAAAAACCATACGAGTGTTTAATGGAATTTGAATAGTATGTATATCACATATACAAATTATTGACGAAAGGATTTGAATTGTAAAGAACATACGATAGTCTGATGAACTAAAAGCTCGTATGAAAATTTTATTTTATTTTTTACAATTTAGAATTGATTTTCATTTGTACATTAAAGTTCGTTGAGCATATTTATCATATATTATGACATATAGAATTCATCTGTTTGTTATGTTCATGATTCTCTTTTCTCAGAACTTAGACAACATATATCACAAGGTTTTTAAATAATGATCAGCACTTTTTCCAAGTATTAATTTGAAGATTATTGAACACGTGCATGATGTTGTTAATAAATATATTAAAGAGAATATTGAGATCGATAGTAGAACCTTCTGGTTTAGTGATAGATGATTTTAATGCTATATAAAATGATCAGATAAATAATTTTGGTGAAATGGATGATAAAGAGCATAAGCCGCAAGCCACAACAAAATTTACTTTTTCTATATATATACTATCATTATCTTTTATCAGTTACTTTCATGTGTATTGCATCATTTATTTTCACAATATATGAATTTTATTCTGACAGTGCGTGTGCTGTCTTTGTTTTTTTCTAGTTCATTCTTTATGTGTGTTTGTTCTATGTTGCATTATTACATATTATTAGACACTCGAACTCATGCTGTGTGTTCCTATGGAATAACAGATTATAAATTCTACTTATTGTATTACAATAAAAACACAATGTGAATGTATACTCAATTCAAATTTTTAGCTCATTGAAGTGATAGTAGTGATTAATAGTTTATTTTTTATTTGTATAGATAAAGATCATTTGTCTTACGAATGATATCAAATGAATTTATCAATTCTATAACTTTCATTTTAAATGATCTGTAATAAAACTATAATTCTTCGTGTGTCCTTATATAATATACGTCTTGTTTATGAAATATAGCGTGTAAGATAATCTATAGATCATTTAGTATTCTTTTGATTTATAATTGCAAAAATTCTCTATTGCTCACGCTAGTTTGTCAAATTGAATATATTAAACATAATCAAGCAAAATATCTAATCGAGTCAATTTAGTAATATAAAAAAATTGAATTAACTACAATTTTGCTTAATTAAATTAAATCGATAAAGTTTTATCGTATAAAATGTTCAACTTTTATAACAATTTGCAGTTTAAAATAAAGATCCTACGTCAATCTCAATCCACAACGAAATATCAGAGACTTGAGAGTATGACTGTGGATATACTTTTTTTTTTTTTGGTTTCGAATTGTTAGAAATATTTCCATAAGACACAACCTATCTTTTCTCCACTAATAAAAAATATAATATTTTATTTTTTATTTTAAAGAAACTGAATTACCAAATACTCCTACATCACGTCAAACATATCGTTCAACAAATTCTCCTAAATCTCGTCTTCGTCAACATGACAATTTAACCAATCCTTTTGATAATTCACTAAAAGATAATGATTCATCCCATAAATTACCTAATGGAAATACAAATCGTTCATCAAAATCTCCAACATATTCAAATGGTTTAACGACAACAATAAATGGATCAACAAATCGTCCAAATTCATCATCATCATCATCATTTAGTCTTCGTCCAAAACAACCATTAAATCATCGTATACCAATGACAGATCGAGAAGAAATGGATTCACCTATAATACCTAAATCAACAAATGATTTAAATAAAAAACCTACATCAGAAATTCTAGCTAATCATCCATTAACAAAAAATATGAATAATTTATCATCATTGATTAAATCAAAAGATTCACATCATCATCATCATCATTCACCAATGAATAAAAATTCAACTCAAACAGCTGGAACAATGACACGTGATGAATTATTTTTAAAATATAATTTCTTTCTTCAAATGTCACTTAATGATTTTGAAATAATACTTAATGAATTACGTTCATTAAAATTATCAAAAAATCAAACTATTGAATTTATTCAATATTTATTTGATCAATCATTACATGAACATAATAAAAATATTTTATTTATTGCACGATTATTAATTTATTTATATAAAAATACATTTATTACAAATAATCAATGTATAAATGTTCTAACAAATATACTTTCAAAAATTCATGATTATGAAAAAGAATTATCATTATTTAAATCTGAATTGGCAACAATAATTGCAAATATTATTTGGATTTGTCTTATTAATGATCAAGATGGTAAAAAGAAAACATAAAACAACATTGATTTTAAATATTTATTTATTTTTTATTCAATCTTAGATTCATCATGCAAAAGTAATGGTAATAATATTTCGAAAAAGAATATTTCATCATCTTCGGTCTTATTATCATTAAATGATGTATGTGATTTACTTAAAGATGGACAACATCATCCACTTTTTCTTCTTTTACTTCAACAATTACAACAACTTTTTAATAACGATGAAAATTATATGTAAGTATAAGAGAAGATTTTCTCTTTTAATCTTTACATTAGATTACAAAAAAATACTACTAAATGTATGATCAAATGATAAGTAAAAAATAGTTGTGTAATTAGAAAAACTGTTAGCACATTCCCTACAGAATTAAAATGTGAAACACGATTTAGTTACCATTGCTAATCAGAGGGATATTATTTTATTCTATTCATTTAGAAACACATTTCTTCACCGTCCTTTTGCTTAATTATCCCTGAAACAACAACGATATGTTATTGGTATACGATTTTTGATCGTATATCAAAGCTATAGCAGAGATTCACGAGGGGAGTTGTCAAACTGATTAATCAAGATTATGTACATCACGTAGACTCTAATAAGCTGTAAATATGAAAGTTGCCGGAATATATTTTAAACGTCGAACTTAGCTAGACTTATCTATTGATAGTATATAAATATATTTTGGATGTATCAAAAGAGAGCAATCGTTCTGAAGAGATAGCTTTCGCCCTCAGCTAATCGTCGACCTACTTCAGACTTAATTAATATGAAGAAAAGCAATAAAAAATAGAGATGCGTATCGCCTAGGCCCCTAAGCAAAGCTTCGAGCGCAGCGGCTAGGACACCACGCGCAATCATGCCTGGTATTAAACTCTATTGCTAGAAATTAAAAAAAAAACGAATGCATATCGACCGCTAAAAGGTCAAGAGAACATATTTAATCATTGATAGATTCATTCGTGCTGAAATATCTGATAATTAACCGAGTTACTATCGGCGCCAGAATTCAAGGCAGTCGGATGTTTTTTGAATAACTTTTGATAGGAACAAGATAGAGACCTGCGGTTTTCAGTGTTGGATAGCCAAGATCTAGGAGCATATTTTCATAAGCAAAATCTTTTCTGAGAAAAAATTCGAAGATCGGTTTTAGAGAATTTCTGAAAACTGCCATAACAGTCTATTGATTTTTTTACATATTCGGAATCCGCATCGAAAACTGAGTCGAATCACGTATATTTCGAATCTTTTCACGAACTTTTTTTTTCGTCGAAAAATTCACCCCTGGTCCCCATGAGTGGCAGGTCAAAAAATGAAGGCAGCCAAAACTCCGTTTTTATTGTTTATTCATTTGCCATTTTATGTTCTACTAGCATTTTAGAAGCTCCGAACTCGATTTCCGTTGTCCAAGTGACTTTTTGACTGACTTTATTTTTTGATCTCTTGCTCAGGAGGACCAAGGGTGAGTTTTTCGGCCAAAGAAAAAGTTCGTGAAAAGATTCGAAACATACATGAATCGACTTAGCTTTCGATGCTGATTCCGAATATGTAACAGAATCAATATACTCCTATGGCAGTTTTCAGGAATCCAGCGTGGTTTTCCAAAGATCCGCTAAAAAACCGATCTTCAGATTTTTTTTTCTCAGCAAAGGTTTTACTTATGAAAATCTGCTCCTGGGTCTTGGCTATCAAATGCTGAAAACCGCAGGTCTCTATCTTGTTCCTATCAAAAGTTATTCAAAAAACATCCGACTGCCTTGAATTCTGGCGCCGATAGTAGTGTTCGTCTTCTTTTCATTGGAAGTATAGTAGTTAATTTTGATTAATAAAGCGTCGTTCATATTAGTATCCAATAGACAACAAATAAAAAAGAAATGTAGTGTATATGCTATGAATGTAGAGTTGTTAAGTAGTGGCGGGATCAGAAATCAGGTTAGATAGAACTCATGTGGGAAGGTAACCAACTGTTCAATTGGTTTTTAGCTAAAATCTAGCGGATCATAGGTAATCGACTATAGTGATTCCGAATATGAATATGTTGCTTTTGCTGCTAGGCCTTCAAAGATTCAGTTTTCTATAGGAAAAAAGTTTTTTCGTCAAAAAGTTATTTTTATACTGTCCACTTTGAATGTAAAAAAATATCCTTTTAATTTACATCATTACAGAAGAACTAGAGAAGTAAAAAGTTTTAATGTTTATTATCTGTTACGTTTTTCTTTCAAAATCTGCATTTATATGTTTTATTATTAGCTTTATGGTATTTTTTCTTGATTTCATATATTACTCTGTTGAGTATGGGTGCGGGTCTAAGTAAAGATTGTTCTCTACAGTGACACCGACATCCAAAATCAATTTCATCAGGTATTTTTGTTTTTTTTTCCTTGAAAACCCGTAAACCAACACATCAAGTCTCATATCTCTTGTATATCTGTATTCTTAGTCAGTCTTCATTTCACTCACCCACATAATATTGATAATTTATACCTATTGCTCTGGGCGGTTTAGCCAGACTCACTTGTGGGGGCATCGTCTGGAATAAAGACGCAT
>CAJNSZ010001661.1:0-14452 GCA_905329745.1 Rotaria sp. Silwood2
GTTGAATGAAAATAAATTCCAACAGGAAGATTTACTTGATTGTTGTTTATTCATTATATTATTTTCTCTCAGTGTGTGAGTACTAAATGAATATGATGATCGAAGTAGTTGATGAGTATTGAATATCTTATATTTCAATCAAATGTAAGAGAATATCGATGTTAAAATTGATTGTTGGCGGTTCTGACTAAACATACTAATATTCCAACAACAATACTGTGAAAACTGAGACATGTATCACAGTTCACACGAGAATTCAATTTTTGAATTTTAAAAGCAATTCAATAACATTCACTAAATATTCATTTTTTTTATAAGAACCATTATGTGTCATGTACTATCAATTGCACTATTTAAAGAAAAAAATTAAGTTTCAATTTCATTAGTATTTGGGTGGAGATGAGTGTGGGTGTAGTTGTGAGCTTTTTTTCGCAATTATCAGCACCTAAATCCTGTTCAAGTCAAACCGAAATAATCGATGGTTTCAATCAGAGTTTATAGTACTCCAATTGTGAGGACACCTCGAAGAAAATACTCAATGTTCACTATCAAAATGCCAGTTTGTAATAAAATAAGTTAATTCTTGGCTCCTTTCTAGATAGACAGTAAAATATGTTCTCTCACAAGTGATGCATTCGATGAATTCTGTTTTACAGTGTCAATGAATCAGACATCAAGGAGAAATCACCTTGTTAACAATGATGGAAGAAAAAAATAATAAAGCTCGCAACTTCTTGTGCATAATTTTTGACATCTCGAAGGCACTTTCATTTTTTTGCGACGATGATGATTGAAACACTCGTTTCCAAGATTTTTTACTTTCTTTTTTTTAAATTTTCATTGCGACAATCTCAAAAAAAAAAATGTAAGATTGGATGAAAATGAAGAGAAAAATTGCAAGAAAAATGCAACACTTTTCATTTTTTCGTGTAATGAAACCTATATAAAAAAAAAGAAAGAAAAAGAATATTGAAAGCAAAAGTTTCCATTCAAAGTAGACGACGTAACTGACTATTAAGGTAAAGTGCCGTTACATTTTTTTATTTAATGGGGTGCGGAAGTAGTTCGACTGTCGCTATTGCTCCCGTTCAACCTGGACCTGATAATGATAAGAATAATCAACAAACCAGAATACCAAGCGCACAAAATAATATCGTAAAGCGAATATCGAGTTCTTCATCTCAGAAAAGCATTAGTAAAAGTATAACAAGCGTCACATCTCATAAAAGTACTACTATTATTAAACCATCGACTCCACAGAAAAAACCTAAGACTCCTTCACTACACTCAGAGCATGACGTTAATCAACATCTTATCATTATTTGGGTGGATGCAAATATTGATCAATCAAAAAAAACATATCATGATTCAGTGACTAAACTTCAACGCATTACATCTGCGATTTATACATGTACTAATTCTGAACAATGTATAAATTATATTGATGACAAAAAGGTATTTCTAATTGTATCAGATGATTTGGGCAAATAAATCGTACCTCTCGTGCATGATAAACCACAGGTCGACAGTATTTATATATTTAGTCAAGTAAAACGACAAAGATTAACTTGGGCAAATAAATGGTCCGAAAAAATAAAACAAATTTTGTTTAACATGGAAGATATTTTTCAAAAGATTAAATTTGACAGTGGTCAAGTTGGTAGCTTGACTTCAATTAGTATTATACGCAGAATAGATATTCCAAGCTTAATTGGGAATGAACTAGATCAGTCATATATGTATACACAATTGCTCAAAGAGATTTTACTCGAAATGAAACATGATGATTCATCCAAAAGTAAGCTGGTTGAATTCTGTCAAGCACAATATGCAGACAGTGTTCTTCAATTGGGTTTAATCGATGAATTCGAACAAGAGTACAATAATGCTTTAGCCATTGAATGGTATACAAAAGAATCTTTTCTTTATGCAATGTTAAATCGAGCTTTGAGAAATCAAGATATTGAAACAATCATGAAAATGGGATTCTTTCTACAGGATCTTCATCAACGAATTGCAGAGATGCATACTCAACAATCCGAAACTCGTGATAATAATAAATTCATTGTTTACCGAGGACAAGGCATGACACCTGAGGAAATCGAAAAGATACAAACGAGTCAGGGTGGTCTTCTCTCTTTCAATAGTTTCTTATCAACAACTCTCGATGAAAAAGTTTCACTTCACTTTGCAGAAAAAGCATACACAAATCCACATGTCATCGCGGTTTTATTTCATATGGAAATTAATCCAAAGATCTCATCGCTTCCATTTGCTTTCATCGACAAACAGAGTACATATAAATATGAGAGTGAAATTCTTTTTTCTATGCATACCGTTTTTCGAATTATGGGTTCTCAAAAACTTAAGGAACGATTTTGGCAAGTCAATTTAGCTCTGACAAGTGACAATGATGAACAACTCAAAAATCTTACCGATTACATGAGAAAAGAGCTTGGGGAAGGTACTTCACTGAACAAACTTGGCCATCTAATGCTTAAAATGGGCGAATTCAATCAAGCTGAAGAAATATATGCACCACAACTTGATTCAACAGATGAAAAGAATTGGCGAAAACATGCTCATCTCAATAATCAACTTGGATATATCTACAGCCAGAAAGGTGATTATAAAGCTGCACTTTCATGCTATGAAAAGACACTCAAAACAGAACTGGATTTTCTTCCTCCTGACGATTCTTCGCTTGGCGTGACCTACAATAATATAGCATCAGTACAGAATTCAATGGGAAACTATTCATTGGCGCTTTCGTCTTATAAAAAAGCACTCGAAATAGAAGAGAAATCTCTCCCTCCTGATCATCCTACACTAGCTACAACTTGCAGCAATATCGGTTTAGCACATAAAACACTGGCAGACTTTGTGAGTGCACTTTCATTTTATCAAAGGGCACTAGAAATTCGGCAGACAACACTCCCACCTAATCATCCAGATTTTGGAACTATATATAGTAATATTGGCGGACTGCATCAAGATATGGGAGACTATTCAACTGCTCTCAAATTTTATCAACAGGCACTTGATGTCCGAGAAAAATATCTCCCTCCAAAGCATCCAGATTTAGCTTCAAGCTACGCTAATTTTGGTTCTATTCACAGTTCAATGGGTGACAAACCGAAAGCACTCGAATATTATGAAAAGGCGCGTGAAATTCGAGAATTATCTCTTCCTACTAATCATCCGGACAAAGCTAACAGCTACAATTGCATCGGCTCAGTATACCACTCAATAGAAGATTATTCCAATGCACTTTCATGTTTTGAAAAAGCACTCGAAATTCAAAAGAAAGCTTTTCCAGAGAATCATCCAGCATTTGCTAACACCTATAATAACTTTGGTTCGGTCTATAGTTCGATGGAAGACAAGTCAACTGCCCTATCATACTATCAAAAAGCACTCGAAATTCGAGAATTGTCACTCCCTCCAAACCATCCCGATATATCTACTAGTTACAATAACCTTGGTACTATATACAGCTCTATGGGAAACAAACAAAAAGCGTTATCGTCTTATGAAAAATCACTCGAAATCAAACGAACTTGCCTTTCTGAAAACCACCCGTCGCTTGTTACTACATACAATAATATTGGTTTAGTTTATCAATCCATGAGTGATTACTCTACTGCGCTTTCTTTTTATCAAAAAGCAAATGAAATTTGTGAAAAAAATCCTCAACTCAGTCAGTCTGATGAAGCAGCTACGACTTATAACAAAATTGGATCAGCGCGTCATTCAATGAAAGAGTATTCTACTGCACTTTCGTTTTTCGAAAAAGCACTTGAAATACAAAGTAAATCCCTTAATCCTAAGAATCGTAACTTGGGTATAACGTACAGCAACATCGGTTTAACTTATCATGAGATTAATGATTATCAAAAAGCACTTTCGTATTACGAAAAGGCGCTTGAAATCGAACAAAAATCACTTCCTGACGATCATCACGATTTGGCTATTTCATACAGTAATATTGGATTAGTATACTGTTCGTTGAAAGACTACACAAAAGCACTTTCATCTTATGAAAAAGCACTTGTTATTCGAAAGAAAAAAACGTCTTCTGATGATTCAACAATTGCTTCAACTTATAGCAACATAGCTTCAGTGTATCATGAGCTGAATGATTGTTTGAATGCCGTCGAGTTTTATAAGAAAGCAATCGAAATTCTGGAAAAGTCTTCGTCTGTAGATGAGCTCGAATTAGCAACCAATTATAATAACATTGCTGTCGCTTATAGTTCAATGGATGATGAATCAAACGCTCTTCTATTTTATCAAAAGGCGCTCGCAATTCGACAAAGGAAGCTTCCAACCGATGATCCATCTTTGGCGACAATCTATACCAGTATTGCATCTCTACATTATTCGATGAAAGATTACTTAAATGCAATCGCGTTTTATAAAAAAACAATCGAAATTCGCGAAAAATCNAGTTGAATATTGTATCAGTTTAACAAAGTTTCTTTTATTTATTCTTTCCTATATTATTTTGTTCTTTGTGTATCTCTGTCGGGTGATTGTAATAATGCAAGCTTTCAAAAGACATATGGATGCGGATGTGCGTGGTGTAGGTGTGGTGGTAACAAAGTCCACTCTCACCCTCTACCATCTCCCATACCCACACCACACTCACACCTCACGCCCACCTCACCCACACCCATAAATACCCCGCAACAACATCACTCACACCATAAAATGTTTGATATCTCGAAAGCCCTTCAGATTTCTACTTCAGTGATGACTGAAGCCTTTTTTTCCAAGTTTTTTATTTTTCTTTCTTTCGACTTTCATTACGTTCGTATCAAAAGAGAAGCTTGCTACAGGATTGAAATGAAGATAAGAATTGCGAGACAAATATTGTACTTTTCATTTTTTCGTAGAATGCAATATACTTAAAAAAAAAGGTAGAAAAAGAACATTGACAGCAAACATTTACAGTCAAAGTAGACGACGTGACTGACTATTAACGTAAAGTATCTTTGCTTTTTTAAAATTGATGGGGTGTGGAAGTAGCTCGACTGTCACTATTGCTCCCGCTCAACCTGTGTCTCAAAATAACTCGAATAATCAGCAGACCAAAATACCAAGTGCACAAAATAATGTCGTGAAGCGAATATCGAGTTCTTCATCTCAAAAAAGTGTTAACAAAAGTATAGCAAGCGTCACATCCCACAAAAGTACTACTATTATTAAACCACCAACTTCACAGAAAAAATCTAAGACTCCTTCGCTACACTCGGAGCATGAGCTCAATGAACATATTGCCATTGTTTGGGTGGATGCAAATATTGATCAATCAAAGAAGAAATATCATGATTCAGTAATGAAACTTCAACGCATTACATCTGCAATTTATACATGTACTAATGCTGAACAATGTCTAAGTTATATTGATAATATTGACGATAAAAAGGTATTTATAATTGTATCGGATGATTTGGGGGAAGAAATTGTTCCCCTCATACATGATAAACCGCAGCTCGACAGCATTTATATATTTAGCCAAGTAAAACGACAAAGATTGCCTTGGGCAAATAAATGGTCAGAAAAAATAAAACAAATCTTGTTTGACATGGAAGATATTTTCCAAAATATTAAATTTGATAGCGGCCTGGTTGGTAGCTTGACTTCAATCAGTATTATACGCAGAATAGACATTCCAAGCTTAATTGGAAATGAACTAGATCAATCATATATGTATACGCAATTACTCAAAGAGATTCTACTTGAAATGAAGCATGATCACATATCCAAAAATAAGCTGGTTGAATTTTGTCGAGAAAAATATATTGACAACATTCTTCAATTGAGTTTAATCGATGAATTCGATCAAGAATATGATAATAATTTAGCCATTCAATGGTATACAAAAGAATCATTTCTTTATGCAACGCTGAATCGAGCTTTGCGGGAACAAGACATTGAAACAATCATGAAAATGGGCTTTTTTCTACATGATCTTCATCAACAAATTCTAGATATGCATAATGAGCAATCGAAAACTCGTGATCATAATAAATTCATTGTTTATCGAGGACAAGGCATGACACCTGGTGAAATAGAAAAGATACAAGCTAGTCAAGGTGGTCTTCTCTCTTTCAATAATTTCTTGTCGACGACTCTCGATGAAAAAGTCTCATTTCACTTTGCAGAGAAGGCATACAAAAATCCTAATGTTATCGCGGTTTTATTTCATATGGAAATTAATCCGAAAATCTCATCGGTTCAATTTGCTTTTATAGACAAGCAAAGTACATATAAATATGAGAGTGAAATTCTTTTCTCTATGCATACCGTTTTTCGAATTATGGGTTCACAAAAACTAGAAGATCGATTCTGGCAAGTTAATTTAGCTCTGACCAGTGACAACGATGAACAGCTTAGAAATATTGCCGATTACATGAGAAAAGAGCTTGGCAAAGGTACTTCATTGGACAAACTAGGACATCTAATGCTTAAGATGGGCGAACTTAGTCAAGCTGAAGAAATATATGCACCACAACTTGATTCAACTGATGAAAANTATAGATTGTGAAAGAAGAAAAAAAACAAAATTTAGCCACCCCCAAAGTCACACACCCATTTTCTTGCTATGTCTGAAGGATTGTCAAGCAAATATCTTCTATTTAATCATCAACAATGTCATATACTTGGATCACCTTAATGATTTGGTATCATATGTTCCTTAACTTCGTCGTTTTTCTATTCAGCTACAAGAAAACTATGGGATGCATCTGAGAAAAATACGTCCACCTGTATTAAATCATTTGACACATGTTTCTCTCAAATTAAACTATATAAGGTTTGATCAATTTGAACAACTTGGCATTGATCTTTTCGCTAAAATTCAAGCTTTAAGAGTTTCGATAAACTATAATAGTGATGTAGCATATATGGATGGTAATAGATGGGAAAAATTGATATTATCACATATGCCAAATCTACGTATATTTGATATTAGACATGAAAGTTGGCCAAGCAATACTACTGCCAATAATAATAGTAATAATATTGAGTTGACATTAGATAGTCGGATTAATCAGTTTACATCTCCATTTTGGATTGAACGACAATGGTCTTTTGCACTTCAACATAATCAATCAAGATATGGAAATCCGACAATATTCTATTCAACAGATCCATACAGGTATCAATAGATGAAATTTTTGCTTTTTTACAATATGTACATATTATTTTTATATTTCAGAAGGAAATTTTACACATTATATAAGCAATCGAATGAAAAAACCTGTTTAAACTGTAAAGAAATCAATCTCAAGTCAGTTCATCATGTTTATATTCAAAGTCAAACAGAAATTATCAATTGTGTAAATTATTTTCCAAATGCTACTGAACTTACTTTTGAAACTGATTTTTCTACAGCTCGTGATTCAATTGCAACCATTCTCAATCGCATGATTCCTTTGCAGCAACTGTCTATACTAGTCCTTGAATGTCGTCATTTCTCTCTTATCAAAATAATCGAATTATTACACTTTACATCTAATATTCATACACTGATATTTAACAGTATGCCTTTTTACAGAAACGATTATATGTTAATTCAACAAAGTAAAGCTTTTCGATCAGTATCAAACCACAATAAGATTACAAATTTGACCTTGAAAGAAGCTTGTACTTTGGAAAAGGTTCGGATTCTTGTTGCCTTGTGCCCTCGACTGCAACATCTTACCATAAAAACGTCCTTGAAGAATTTGGAATCAATGGCAAGATTTCTATTGGAAAGTACTAATGAGAATACTGGTCATTTGTGCTCATTGTGTTTTTCACAAGCAACAAATAATTGGTTCCATAAGTTGGAAACACTAATCAAGTCCGAAACATTAGTTGATGATTATATGTTAAAACTTGTCGATTCCAAATTATATTTATGGTGGTAATATTTACAAATATCAATGAAATATGTTGTTTGCGAACAATAATTTTAATTAAACAAGAACAAACTAATCGTTGTCATACAGTTTTAGAAAATAAATATTATTGGTAGAAGTTAGTCGATTGAAAAATGTTGGAATTGGAAAAACATATCATTAGAGAAAACAATTTGATGTAATCTATTTTAATCTTATAGTAGAAAAGAAGACTGAAAGAGAATACTACAGTATAAAGTAGCAGGTTGTAACTCAGCTTCCCTTTGACAATGTGGAATGGCTCATAAACACTAAGACAAGTTGTTAAAATGCGACATTTATGATCTAAAAGATGAATGATATTTTAAATTTTAATCCTAAAGATGTTAAATTAGCAGTTTTTTTTCAACAATCTCAATAGTTTATAAATGTTTAAAACAATATTGTAGATAAAAATATTCATTTTCTCTAATTAGTAATAAATAGTTATCCTATGTATGTTGGTGCTAATATCATCAAAATGAAATAGCGTATACTTGATGTGACTGTACAGTTAAATTGCGATACGTTTATTATAAGTTCCGTTTAGGAATGTTGACTTGTGTGTAAACAAATGGGAAATTTTTCAAGTTATGTTTTAAAAATATTATTCTAATTGTTTCTAAAATAATTGGATATTTTGGAGAGGCAAGACAAAACAGGTCGTAACGGAATACCCGAAGTTTTTCTGTGTGAACATTTTATTATGTAAGTATTCATCTTGAGAAGGTATATACAAAATAATTTTTATGACGAATGTGTTAGATAGTATCAAGGAGAAACAGACTCATTCCTGCAATACTTTTTACTTTCGTTGGTTTTTATCTATTTCCCATAGTTTCTGGCTATTTTCAATACAATGAAACCCTATCGATCGCATCTGTATTTTTAATGAGGACTTGTATATTTCAGCCAAGATGTGCTTTTATAATCAGTAATTATGTATAATCCAATTGTAACTGGCGACCCATAGAGAATGGAATATTTATTTTCTTTTCTTCAAAAATTACAAACACACTTCAAAAGTTCCATTCTGATCTATGTTCGTAGAAAACTGTTCGCTTTTCAATATTATTGATTCTACATTTTACATTAATTTTTCTTGTCGATGAAAAGCTGCAAACAATTGCCAATGCTTAGTTGTTCAAATGCAACTTTTAAAAAATTCGAGATTGGCAAACTAATTTCGAAATAAGAGTTCTATCAAAAATATGGATTGTGCTACAAGATTTTCTCCCAATTTTCTCATCTGTTGATATCATCTGTCAACAAGTTTTCAAAAGAGTATATAAGAAAAAATTTTGCCAAATAACTGTTCGACAACTCTGTTAGATTTTACATCATTTTCTTCCGAGTGCATTTTATGAAGATGCTACATTTGTATAGCATCAGAATTCTCTATTTATTGATGCGAAATACTTTCAGCTTAGAATGATACTTGATGACACGCCAGCTCATAGAAATTGAATGATATTCAGTTAAAATATTGAAGATCGTAATCAGGCAACTGAGTATCTGTTAATCTTTTCAATTTTCGATGGTAAGAAAAATTTATCTGGAAAACAAAGTCGAAAGTTTTACAGGATGCAAAGTGGTCTGTCTGTTGAGCATGGAATGAAATCTCTGGAGTATGCTTCTAATTTCCAAAAAAAAAGAAAATAAGAGTGCAACAATTTGCGTATGTAAGTGAATGGATCTGAGTGGATGAGAATGGCATTCGGATCTTCTTTGCGACCATACACTCACACCCTCATCTGCGATTAGCGCTACTATGATTGAGAGTAGATGCGATTGAATGAGCATTGTTCAAACTCCTGAATACATACGTCTTTTCAATGTACGCTGATACTCAATGCATCAACTTCTTCCAGTTGAATATTGTATCAGTTTAACAAAGTTTCTTTTATTTATTCTTTCTTATATTATTCTGTTCTTTGTGTATCTCTGTCGGGTGATTGTAATAATGCAAGCTTTCAAAAGACATATGGATGCGGATGTGCGTGGTGTAGGTGTGGTGGTAACAAAGTCCACTCTCACCCTCTACCATCTCCCATACCCACGCCACACTCACACCTCACGCCCACTTCACCCACACCCATAAATACCCCGCAACAACATCACTCACACCCTAAAATGTTTGATATCTCGAAAGCCCTTCAGATTTCTACTTCAGTGATGACTGAAGTCTCTTTTTTCCAAGGTTTTTATTTTTCTTCCTTTCGACTTTCATTACGTTCGTATCAAAAAAGAAGCCTGCTACAGGATTGAAATGAAGATAAGAATTGCGAGACAAAGATTGTACTCTTCATTTTTTCGTAGAATGCAATATACTTAAAAAAAAGGTAGAAAAAGAACATTGACAGCAAACATTTACAGTCAAAGTAGACGACGTGACTAACTATTAACGTAAAGTATCTTTGCTTTTTTAAAATTGATGGAGTATGGAAGTAGCTCGACTGTCACAAAATAATGTCGTGAAGCGAATATCGAGTTCTTCATCTCAAAAAAGTGTTAGCAAAAGTATAGCAAGCGTCACATCCCACAAAAGTACTACTATTATTAAACTACCAACTTCACAGAAAAAATCTAAGACTCCTTCACTACATTCGGAGCATGAGCCCAATGAACATATTGTCATTGTTTGGGTAGATGCAAATATTGATCAATCAAAGAAAAAATATCATGATTCAATAATGAAACTTCAACGCATTACATCTGCAATCTATACATGTAGTAATGCTGAGCAATGTATAAGTTATATTGATAATATTGACGATAAAAAGGTATTTATAATTGTATCGGATGATTTGGGGGAAGAAATTGTACCCCTCATACATGATAAACTGCAGCTCGACAGCATTTATATATTTAGCCAAATAAAACGACAAAGATTGCCTTGGGCAAATAAATGGTCAGAAAAAATAAAAGAAATCTTGTTTGACATGGAAGATATTTTCCAAAAGATTAAATTTGATAGCGGTCTGGTTGGTAGCTTGACTTCAATCAGTATTATACACAGAATAGACATTCCAAGCTTAATTGGGGATGAACTAGATCAATCATATATGTATACGCAATTACTCAAAGAGATTCTACTTGAAATGAAGCATGGTCACACATCAAAAAATAAGCTAGTTGAATTTTGTCGAGCAAAATATATTGACAACATTCTTCAATTGAGTTTAATCGATGAATTCGATCAAGAATATAATAATAATTTAGCCATTCAATGGTATACAAAAGAATCATTTCTTTATGCAACGCTCAATCGAGCTTCGCGGGATTAAGACATTGAAACAATCATGAAAATGGGCTTTTTTCTACATGATCTTCATCAACAAATTCTAGATATGCATAATGAGCAATCGAAAACTCGTGATCATAATAAATTCATTGTTGATCGAGGACAAAACATGACACCTGGTGAAATAGAAAAGATACAAGCTAGTCAAGGTGGTCTTCTCTCTTTCAATAATTTCTTGTCGACGACTCTCGATGAAAAAGTTTCATTTCACTTTGCAGAGAAGGCATACAAAAATCCTAATGTTATCGCTGTTTTATTTTACATGGAAATTAATCCGAAAATCTCATCGGTTCAATTTGCTTTTATAGATAAATAAAGTACATATAAATATGAGAGTGAAATTCTTTTCTCTATGCATTGCGTTTTTCGAATTATGGGTTCACAAAAATTAGAAGATCGATTCTGGCAAGTTAATTTAGCTCTGACCAGTGACAACGATGAACAGCTTAGAAATATTGCCGATTACATGAGAAAAGAGCTTGGCAAAGGTACTTCATTGGACAAACTAGGACATCTAATGCTTAAGATGGGCGAACTTAGTCAAGCTGAAGAAATATATGCACCACAACTTGATTCAACTGATGAAAAGAATTGGCGTAGGCATTCTCATCTCAATCATCAGCTTGGATGTGTCTACAGTGAAAAGGGTGATTATAAAACTGCGATTTTATACTATGAAAAGGCACTTAAAGGTGAATTGGATTTTTTACCATCTGACGATCCTTCGCTAGCTCCGACCTATAATAATATTGCTGGAGTGCATGAGTCATTGGGAGACTATGGATCTGCACTTTCGTCTTATCAAAAAGCACTTGAAATAGAAGAGAAATCTCTTCCCCCCGATCATCCTACACTAGCTACAACCTACAGCAACATCGGCTTAATGCATAAAACATTGGCAGATTTTGCAAGTGCACTTTCATTTTATCAAAAGTCGCTCGAAATTCGACAGAAAACACTTCCATCTAATCATCCAGATTTTGGAGCTATATATAGTAATATTGGTGCATTACATCAAGACATGGGAGACTATTCGACTGCTCTCAAATTTTATCAACAGGCACTTGATGTTCGAGAAAAATATCTTCCTCCAAAGCATCGAGATTTAGCTACGAGCTACGGTAATTTTGGTTCTATTCACAGTTCGATGGGTGACAAATCGAAAGCACTCGAATATTATCAAAAAGCTCTTGAAATTCGAGAATTATCTCTTCCTACTAATCATCCCGACAAAGCTAACAGCTACATTTGCATCGGCTCAGTATATGATTCGATGGACAATTATTCCAGCGCACTTTCATGTTTTGAAAAAGCACTTGAAATTCAAAAGCTGACTTTTCCAGAAAATCATCCAGATTTTGCTGATACCTATAGTAGCTTTGGTTCAGTCTATAGTTCGATGGGAGACAAGTCTACTGCTCTATCATACTATCAAAAAGCACTCGAAATTCGTGAACTGTCACTTCCTCCTAAGCATCCCAATATAGCTACTAGTTACAATAACCTGGGTACAATCTATAGCTCTATGGGAAATAAACAAAAAGCCTTATCGTCCTATGAAAAATCACTCGAAATCAAACAAGCTTGCCTTCCTCCAAACCACCCATCGCTTGTTACTACATACAACAATATTGGTTTAGTTTATCAATCTATGAGTGATTACTCTACTGCACTTTCTTTTTATGAAAAAGCATATGAAATTTGTGAAAAAAATCCTCAACTCAGTCAGTTGGATGAAGCAGCTACGACTTATAATAAAATTGGATCAGCACATCATTCAATGAAAGAGTACTCTATTGCTCTTTCATTTTTTGAAAAAGCACTTGAAATACAAAGTAAATCTCCTAATCCTAAGAACCGTAGTTTGGCTGTTACGTATAGCAACATCGGTTTAGCCTATCACGAGATGAATGATCATCAAAAGGCGCTTACATTTTACGAAAAAGCGTTTGAAATTGAACAAAAATCACTTCCTGATGACCATCGTGACTTGGCTACTTCATATAGTAATATTGGCTTAGTATATGATGCAATGAAAGACTACACAACAGCACTTTCATATCATGAAAAAGCATTAGTTATTCGAGAGAAAAAAATGTCTTCTGATGATTCAGTACTGGCTTCAACTTATAACAACATCGCTTCAACATGTTATGAAATGGAAAACTACTCAAGTGCGGTCTCGTTTTATAAAAAAGCACTTCACATTCGTGAAGAGTCTCTCGCTGCAGATGATCCAACTTTAGCCACTACCTATAATAATATCGCTGCCGCTTATAAATCAATGAATGACGAATATAATGCCCTTGCATTTTACGAGAAAGCACTTGCAATACGATTAAAAAAGCTTGCAGCTGATGATCCATCGCTGGCGACAATCTATACTAGCATTGCGTCTCTACATAATTTGTTGAAAGATTACTCAAATGCAATCATGTTTTATAAGAAAGCTATCCAAATTCGTGAAAAATCTTCGTCTGCAGAAGATCTCGAATTAGGAACCAACTATAGCAACATCGCTATTGTCTATAAATCTGTAGGAGATAAAACAAATGCTCTTACATTTTACAAGAAGGCACTTGCACTTCGATTAAGAAAGCTTGCAGTTGATGATCCATCGTTAGCTGCAATTTATACTGGTATTGCATCTCTACACTATTCGATGGATGATTACTCAAATACAATCACCTATTATAAGAAAGCCATTGAAATTCGTGAAAAATCTTCGTCTTCAGATGATCCCGAATTAGCAACCAACTATAACAACATCGCTGTCGCTTATAGTTCAATAAATGATAAATTCAATGCTCTTACATTTTACCAGAAAGCACTTGCCATTCGATTAAAAAAGCTTGCAGCTGATGATCCATCATTAGCATCTCTCTATACTGGCATTGCATCTCTACACTATTCGATGGATGATTACTCAAATACAATCACTTATTATAAGAAATCAATCGAAATTCTTGAAAAATCTTCCTCTTCAGATGATCTCGAATTAGCAACTAACTATAATAATATTGCTGTCGCTTATAAATCAATCGAAGACCTAACAAATGCTTTTGTATTTTATGAAAATGCACCTAAAATTCGAGTTCAAAGGCTTTCATCAAATGACCCATCATTGGCTTCTCTTTACAGCAATATTGCCTCGATACATTCATCGAACGGAAACAAACCAGCTTCAGTTGAGTTTTATGTAATATCACTTAAAATTCAA